>CM077148.1:149921170-150151593 GCA_039583875.1 Platanthera guangdongensis | reverse complement strand
CAAGCAAAGCAATCCTAGCCATCCATGTCCTATGTCCTAAAATCAAATGTAGGAAATTAAAACCGGCTTTGACCGCCTAAAATTTTGGTAACCCATATTAACTCAAAATAAATAGAAAATACAATAAGATTGTTTGACAAAAATACTATTGGAGTAAAGTAAAAGATTAATGGATCATATCAAGATAAGCCCTCCTTACGTTTGGCCTAAGATTATAATGGCGTGCGCCTCTCTAATGGTACCGGGATGGCTCCAATTCTCGCCCCACTCAAAATCACAACATCACCGTTGAGTGCTCTAAGCATGCTAACAGTGTAGCATGACATCGTCAAGAGGCTCCATCTCCTCAGCGGTAAGCGAAGTGGTATTAGATTCAGGGCAGTCCTTCTAACTAACCAAGTAGAGTTGGGCTCCGCCATCAATGGAAGCAATGATTTTCTCATCCAAAATTTCAAGTTCAAAAAGGCAACATTCCAAACTTCAAGAACCTAGGAAAGGGAAAAGACCAAAGCACCTAGGAAAAGGAAAGGACACCTAAAGAACACTAGGTACAAAGTGCGAGTTAGGAGCGTCGAAGCATAATAGTAGGAAAAGCATTAAGGACAAGATAAGAGCATCTGTAGCCACCAGAGTCCGTGAGATATGAGG
The DNA here is from genome assembly GCA_039583875.1 of Platanthera guangdongensis. Taxonomy (NCBI): domain Eukaryota; kingdom Viridiplantae; phylum Streptophyta; class Magnoliopsida; order Asparagales; family Orchidaceae; genus Platanthera; species Platanthera guangdongensis. The sequence goes on along the minus strand of CM077148.1, from coordinate 150,150,945 downwards.
TAGCTCCATGGTAGAACAAGTTTTAGAATTTTTAAACACTCCCCTCCCCATGAGAAATTATATGGGCAGAAGAAGAAGAGGGACAAAGTAATTTTTGCGGTATTTTATGAAACAATGTAAGATCAAAAACATTAAACATGGGGTGTATGCCCAAAACAGTACGCAAGTCAAGCACAAAAGCATTGTCGCCCAAATTCTTTAAAACCTTAAATGGTCAAGCTCTTCAGTTGGCTAACTTCTTTATGGAACTCGTTGGTAACCGTTCAGGGATTAGTTTAACTAAGATAGAATATCCAACACCAAATTTTTGAAACCGTTTATGCACATTTGTCTGTGATTAGTATTGATCGTATGTAGTGTTGAAAGTTGTGAAGTGGAAGTGGTTGATGGGTAGGCCGGGCAGCCTGAGATGACAGAGTCAGCAGACTGGCGGACTGGGCGGACTGCTGTTATGCGGCCTGGTGATAGGCCTAGTTGAAACTGGCTGTTCTTCTGAGCGGCCTGTGCGGACTAAGTCCGCGGCCTGGGCGGTCTGTTGTCTGCGGATAGGGCGTTGGCTGTCTTACTGGCTTGACTGAGTAAGGAGCGGCCTGAGCGGATAAATGTTCGCAGACTGTAGGCAGTACTTTGCTCAGTGCCGCGTTGCAAGCTAGTGTTACTCGACGGATTGGGTCCTGTCCGCAAGAAGCTTACGGACTGGCGTGTCCGCTTTATCCGCTGTGGCGGATTGACTAGAGTTTGGCTGTGGCCCTTTCCAAACTCTGGTGGTACAGCAGATGCTAACTGCTGGGGAGGACTGCACGGACTGATATCGAAGTCCGGCAGTTGGCCGCTTGTTTGGACAGTTGTGCGAGGTTCTTGCGGACTCTGCCTTAACTCAGGAGGAGTGTGGCGACCTGCTTGGATGGTTGGTGGACGGGATTTTGTCCGCCGTACTCGCATTAGGCCCTTTGGTGCTTACTGGACTTGGTCACATTCTGTGACAAGTCCAGTGTATCGCTGTATCCGCCAAGTCCGCTGTTGACCGGGCGACTGTTGCTAACCCTGCCTCTGGTCGTGGACTTGTGGCGGATGAAGGCTTTAGTCTTGTACTATGCGGACTGCCTTTGGTATGCGCAGACAGTATTTGAAGGGGGATGCTGTCCTGCGGTGTTGCGGGCTCTGCGGGCTGGTGCCTTGTCCGCATTGCTTGGGCGGACTGATGAGAGTTCACCCAAGGTGCATCGCTTTTGCTCCTGGCGGTTTGTTCCTTGGAATCCGGCTAAGTCCTTGCGGACTCAGCGGACGGAGGTTTTGCTAGCGTACGGGCTCGGGCGGTGTCTCTATCCACTAGGGCGATGACTACACTCCTCACCTCACCATAAATAGGACCCCCCGACACGTCTACAGTAACTGTGTTAACAGTAAGTGGGGCTTGGAAAAATTGCCGCTGTCTGCGTTTTTCTGTCGCGCGGGTTGAGTAGAGCTGACGGTTTCCCGTGTGTAGGTCGCGCGGTTAGCTTCAAGGAGACAGGAGTTTGGCTTTGACTTCAGTCAAGTACTTGGAAGTGTGCGGTCTCTGCGGTCTCAGCAGGTCGTTCTGCGGCTTTTCAGTTCTCTGCTTCAACATTTGCAAGTTACAATAACCTGTACGCTAGGCGCAGGCGGATAGGCGGTTTGTGCATCAGTTCATCAGTAGTAGGCGAATAACGGTGTATCCGCGCGGCCTTGCGGCCTCGGCGGACTCTGTGTTTATTCGGCGTGTTGCAGCTTCAGCTCGGGCGGCTTCGGCGGACTTGGCGACTTGGCGGTCTCGGCGGTTTCCAGTTCTGTCCGCCCGGCTTGGTTTTGTTCTTTCTGTTGTAGCTTGTGTACTAGCAAAATCATGTTTCGCTACGTATACCTCGCCTTGTAAAGAACTGTAATGAATAAAAGATCTGTTTGTGCTTCCATTGGTTGTTGGTGTTAACCTTGTTCCTTGGTTTTCCGCTTGATCAAAGTGTGAACTGGGTAGTGCCGAGAATATTAATTTTGGGCTTAGGCTATCTTGCTGACCACTTTGAAAAAATTCAACATGGTATCAAAGCGAGGATCAGTTGCTTGAGCGGTGTTCAACCAGTGTTGTTACTCTGTGCTTGAGTGGTGATCAACCTGTGTTGGTGCTCTGAGCTTCTGAACGGTTGATTTCCAACAATTGTTGCAATGGAAGAGAGTTATGCAAGAGGTCTTGGCATTAAACTCTTAACGCCGACTAACTTCAAGAAGTGAAAGTCGTGTATGAAGAGTTACCTTCTTGGTGAGGAGCTATGGGAGGTAGTCGGTGGTGACGACAGGCAGGAAGTGACGGCTGCTTTCGGAACTGCTGAGCAGGTGAGGCTCTGGAGAAAAACAAATGCTAAGGCGGAGTTTGTTCTCAAGAGAGCTGTTTCACCAGAACTGTTTGATCACATCATCGGATGTGAGTCGGCTACTGATATTTGGACAACCATTGATGAGTTGTTCAATAGGAAGAATGTGGCTCGACTTCAGTTTCTGGAGAATGAGTTGACCAGGATAACTTAAGGAGACTTGTCCATCTCTAAATACTTCTTGAAGATGAAGAGTCTGTGTGTAGAGATTTCAGCTCTTGATCCTGATGAGCCTATCTCTGAGGCTAAGTTGAAAAGGCATGTAATCCGCAGCTTGCGAAAGGAGTATGTGCCTTTGTGATATCATTCAAGGCTGGGCTACTCAACCATCTTTGCTAGAGCTTAAGAATTTGCTTGCTTCACAGAAACGCTTGGTAAGGCAGATGGCTGGAGTGACTGTCTCTGAGGAGAGCAGTGAAGCACTCTTCACGGGCAATAAGAAGAAGAGATGGGAAGGGAAGAAGAAGCAGGTCGCTGGTGAGAATGAGCCTTCCTTTTCTTATCAGGTAGAGAGGAGCACTGCTCCTAAGAAAGACTGGAAGAAGAACTTGAAGTGCTACAGGTGTCATCAGCAAGGGCACTTCAAGCAGGACTGCAAGGTCAAGCTGCAGCCTGGGCATGCTGCAGGCAAGGAAGAAGCTTGCTCTAAGAGTGAGGAAGCAGAATGGGTAGAGCCTTCATGATGGGCACTTGTGTCCATGCCTTGTCTGCTGAGGACTTCAATGGCGAATGGATCGTGGACTCCGGGTGTGATCATCACCTCACCGGAGACAAATTGAAGTTCTCTTCCTTGCAAGCATACTCAGGTAACGAAGCTATTATCACTGCTGATAATACTGTTTATGCAGTAGAGAAAGAGGAGGTTGTGTCTTTGGGTAGTGATCAGGGTCCACTCATATTAAGGAGTGTGTTTCACTTACCGGGCATGAAGAAGAACCTCTTTTCTGTGACCAATGCGGTAGATGCTAGTTATCACGTTCTGTTTGGGCCAACAGACATGAAGTTCCTTCGCAACGTATCAGCGGTTAAGGCTGATGTTGCTCATGTAGGAAGGAGAGTGAAGAACTTATTTGTTCTTACAACTAATGCTTATGTTGATCGAATGAGAGCCAATGATAGCGCTTCTATCTGGCATGAGAGGCTGGGGCATGTAGGAATGAACAAGCTGAAGGCTATGGCTAGTAGAAGTTTGGTGAGAGGTTTGCCTAAGTTGTCCTCCTTTGGTGACGGGCATGTTTGCGTGGGGTGTCAATATGGTAAGGCACATCACCTTTGTTTGATAAATCACAAACAATGAGCAAGCAACCATTGGAGTGCATTCATGACGACTTGATGGGACCAACTGTGTCACTGCCAGCCTTGGTGGAAGCAGATACATGCTTGTCATGATTGATGACTACTCATATATACTTGGGTTTATTTCTTGAAGGAGAAGTCTGAAGCCTTCCGGTTGTTTGTGGAGTTCAAGGAGTTGGTGGAGGGCTGGCATGGCTTGCATATCAAGAAGCTTAGAACAGACAATGATGGTGAGTTTATCTCCTCCGAGTTTTCTAACTTCTGCAGGAAGCACGAGATCCAACGAGAGCTCACTTGTGCTCACACTCCACAACAAAATGGAGTAGCAGAGCGGAAGATCCGTCTGACGGAGACTTACAAATGCTGGCTTCATGCGAAAGACATTCCAAGGTATTTTTGGGAGGAGAGAATGTCTTGTGCTTCTTATGTCATCAACTGGATGCCGCTTAGCCCGATCAACATGAAGATTCCTATTGAGTTGTTGCTGAAGGAGAAGCCTAGTGTGGGGGCACCTTCGGGTGTTTGGTTCAACTTGCTATGTGCATGTCCCGGATGCTTCACGGACTAAGCTGGATGCAAAAGCAAGGAAGCTTGTCTTTGTTGGCTATGATGAGCGGAAGAAGGATGGAAATGCATGGACCCTGCGACAAAGAAGTTCGTTGTGTCAAGAGACGTTGTCTTTGACGAGCTGACGTCGTATGGAGGTGGTTCGTTTGAGCTAACCGGAAGCACGGTTGATGAAAAACCGATGGTGGTTGCTGAAGGCCTGGAAGAGGAGCTTGCTGTTTCACCAGCAGCTTCTATTGCTTCTAACTCTGAGACTGAGCCTTCTAGCTCAGGAAGTAGGGGGGGCACTGCTCAAAGCTTGTCCCAAGTAGGAGTTAAGCCTGAAGAAGCAACGGAGGTAGTAAGCAAGGAGCCGACCTTTGGAGATCGAAGAGGGTTATTAAGCCACCGGCTCGGTACTGTGATGGGAATGCAATGAGCTTTGTCTCCTGCTTCTTTGCAGGTCCTCTGGATGAGCGAGGCCTGCAAACTTGAATGAGGCCACTAGATAAGGAGTGGGATGATGCCATGAAGGAAGAAATTGTTTCTCTCAAGAAGAATGAAACCTGGGACCTTATGCCCAAGGTTGATGGCATTACTCCGATAACTTGCAAGTGGGTGTATAAGTTGAAGAAGAAGGCTGATGGGAGCATTGATAGATACAAAGCTAGCTTGGTTGCGTGAGGATTCTCACAGCAGTATGGAGAAGACTATGAGGAGATGTTTAGTCCAGTTGCGAAGATGACTTCAGTTAGAGTGGTGATCGTCTTGGCTGCTAGCAAGGGATGGAGGTTGTAGCAACTCGATGTGAAGAATGCCTTTCTTTACGGAGAGATTGATAAGGATATCTTCATGGATCGGCCACTTGCTTGTGTTCTGAAGATCATCCGGACTATGTCTGCAAGCTTATGAAGGCTCTCTATGGGTTGAAGCAAGCCCTAGAGCTTGGTATGGAAAGATAGCAGAGTATTTGCAATTCTGCTGGTATCTTGCCTCTAACTCGAATTTTAGCTTGTTCGTCAAGAAGAAGGGGGAGCTGCAAGTCTTGGTCCTACTGTATGAGGATGACATGATCATCACAGGGATTCATAGGAGGAAGTAGCAAGGCTCAGGGCTGAGCTTGCTATATGCTTCGAGATGAAAGACTTGGGAGAGCTTTATCACTTTCTCGGTCTTGAAGTGGAGAGGAAGAAGAGCGGTATACTCATTTGCCAAAGAGGTTATACAGATCGCATTGTGAAGCGGTTCGGCATGGGCGAAGGAAAGAGTTGCTCTACTCCACTGGAACATGGGATGAAACTTCGACGTGATGAGGGAAGGGTTATTCCTGATCCCTTGGTATTCAGAGCTCTTGTTGGGAGCTTGATCTACCTGATGATTACAAGACCAGACATTGCTTACGCTGTTGGCCGAATAAGTCGATTTATGGCTGAACCAAGGAAGTCTCATCTAGTGGCGGAAAAGAACATTCTGAAGTATGTCAAGAGAACTTCTGACATGGGACTTCTCTATAGAAGGGACTCAGATTTTGCCTTGCTTGGGTACACAGATGCTGACTATGGCAGTGATTCGGATGATCGAAGGTCAACTTCAGGTTATGTGTTCACTTGCGGTTCAGCTAGCATCTCGTGGTGTAGCAAGAAGCAGGACTCGGTGTCCATCTCAACTACAGAGGTAGAGTATAAGGCTTCGGCCTTGGCTGCTCGGGAAGCCATCTGGTTGAGGAGGCTTATAGAGAATGTGCATGAAGAAGTGTAAGGGCCAACTTTACTCCGGGGTGACAATGAGAGTGCTCTCAAGCTGGTTAACAATCCAGTATGTCACGCTAGGACCAAGCACATTGAGATCGATCATCACTTCATAAGGAGAAGGTGTTGGAGGGATCTCTTTTGGTTGGGCATGTTCGGAGTGAAGACAATCTTTCTGACATCTTCACGAAGCCACTATCGAAGGGGCATTTTGAGCGGTTGCGCAGCTTGCTGGGCTTGATCACCACTTATCACTTCAAAGGGGAGTGTTGAAAGTTGTGAAGTGGAAGTGGGTTGATGGGCAGGCCGGGCGGCCTGAGCGGACAGAGTCGGCGGACTGGGCGGACTGCTGTTATGCGGCCTAGTTAAAACTGGCTGTTCTTCTAAGCGGCCTGTGCGGACTAAGTCCGTGGCCTGGTGGTCTGTTGTCTGCGGATAGGGCGTTGGCTGTCTTACTGACTTGACTGAGTAAGGAGCAGCATGAGCGGATAAAGATTCACAGACTGTAGGCAGTACTTTGCTTAGTGGCTGTGTTGCAAGCTAGTATTACCCGGCGGATTGGGTCCTGTCCGCGGGAAGCTTCCGGACTGGCGTGTCCACGGTATTCGCTGTGGCGGATTGACTAGAGTTTGGCTGTGGCCCTTGCCGAACTCTGGTGGTACAACAGGTGCTAACTGCTGGGGAGGACTGCGCGGACTGATATCGAAGTCTGGCAGTTGGCCGCCTGTTTGGACAGTTGTGCGAGGTTCTTGCGGACTCTGCCTTAACTCAGGAGGAGTGTGGCGACCTGCTTGGATGGTTGGCGGACAAGATTTTGTCCGCCGTACTCGCATTAGGCTCTTTGGTGCTTTACTGGACTTGGTCACATTCTGTGACAAGTAAAGTGTGTCCGCTGTATCTACCAAGTCCGCTATTGACCTGGCGGACTGTTGCTAACCCTGCCTTTGGTCATGGACTTGTGGCGGATGGAGGCTTTGGTCTTGTACTATGCGGACTGCCTTTGGTATGTGTGGACAGTCTCTGAAGGGATGCTGTCCTGTCCTGCGTGTCGCGGGCTCTGCGGGCTGGTGCCTTGTCCGCATTGCTTGGGCGGACTGATGAGAGTTCGCATAAGGTGCATCATTTTTGCTCCTGGAGGTTGGTTCCTTGTAATCCGGCTAAGTCCTTGTGGACTCAGCGGACAGAGGTTTTGCTAGCGCGCGGGCTCGGGCGGTGTCTCTATCCACTGGCGGTGATCACACTCCTCACCTTGCCTATAAATAGGACCCCCCGGCACGTCTACGGTAACTGTGTGAATAGTAAGTCGGGCTTGGCAAATTACTGCGGTCTGCATTTTTTTATCCGCACGGGTTGAGTAGAGCTGACGGTTTGCTGTGTGCAGGTCGCGCGGTTAGCTACAAGGAGCTAAAAACATAATAATAAACAAACAATACCGCAGCTAAAAACCCACGCCACGAACAAAACTGCGAAGTCAAAATTAGCATTCGACGAACAAAACCCGGGTTAACACCTCCCGAAGCTGAAACACAAGCATTCCCTAAGAGGCCCAGCCGAGTCATCAAACGGACTCCGGCTAGCTGGGGAATCTTGCTAACTGGCTACAAACAGGCTACACAGGGAACCCTAAGAGCTAAAACCACGCTCCACAACGGCAAAAAGCCGGAAATACGCCATCGTAACGCCAGCCAAAGATCAAACAAAACACTGAAAAACCGGGGCGTTACAGTGTTGCCTTTTCTGGAGTTGGCATCTCTTTTGTCAACACTCTATCCCACATAGAGATAATCCTTACATCCATTCTCCTCATGTGGTTTATCTTTGAACCAGCAGCTTGAGTCATCACTTCAGGTATACTTCCAGCTAAGTATAAGCTCATAATTCTACCCAGATTTAGCTTCTTCAGACTTTCTTTTATCTTGTCAAACATCACTGCTGACCAATCAGTTTCAAGTTTGAATATTATCCTTGTCATCAAACTGAACATGTGAGAATATATTCTATCATGCCCACCAGGCTTGCTTAGTATCACCTTCCCAACTATCTCAGATAAGAACTTTCCTTGTATATTCATTCCTTTCCTATTAAAGACTGAACCAATCTTCAAGCTTGAATCCAGTCCACACCATGTCAGTGCCTTGTTTTTGAAGCAGAAACATCTTCCTCTTCTTTAGTTCTTGGGAGATGTAGAATCTTCCTTAGACTCTTATGAGTGACCTTCACTTTGCCCCATGAACTTTGGACTTAATCTTGAGTCCAGATTCATCAAGAGTTGTTGCACTCAAGAATTCGAGGACTTCCTTCTTCCAGATCTTGATTGGTTCTGATACAAGGTACTCTAATCTAGTCTCGGCAATTAGGGTTACCACACCTGGATTTAAGGTTCCGCGTCATCAAAGGCGTGTCGCACGAGCTCATATCCTTCATTAATGTTCTCTTCTAGCTGGGCGCCATTAGGGTTTGAAGAAATTTTGAATTTAGAGAAGAGAGATGTCGACACACAAGTTTGGTCTCGAAACTAGGTGAGCGTGTCGACAAACAATGGGGAAAACCTATTTATACCTTTCTAGAATTGAAGGTGAAAAGGCGCGTTAAAATACTTGAATTGTGTCGACACTGTTGAAAAGTGTCGACACTTAATTCTAATGTCTCGACAACTATGTGTCGACACAAATATAGTCGACAGAATATATGTGTCGACACTTATATATCACAGATCGACACTTAGTCGAGACTCTACTAAGCTAATTCTGTGTAAATCCTAAGTGTCGACACCACCTTGGATGTGTCGACACCTACACTGCATGTGTCGACACTAATTCTCTGAAGTGTCGACACCATTTCTCTGAAATGTCGACACCACTTCTATGTGTCGACACAGACAACTCTGTGTGTCGACACTATTTTACTTAGCTAATTTTTGTAAACTATTCTAAGTTTATCATACCTAATTCAATTTTAAACTTATTGAATTTGGTTTCATCTAAGGGCTTAGTAAACATATCAGCTAACTGATTATCTGTCTTAACATACTCTAGGGAAATGTCTTTTTTTTTCCACATGTTCTCTTAAAAAATGGTATTTTATTTCTATGTGCTTAGTCCTACTATGTGAGACAGGTTTATTTGCAATAGAAATGACACTTAAAAAATCACAAAATAAAGGTGTTCTACTTACATGAATACCATAATCTTCTAGCTGATGTTGAATCCATAGAAGTTGAGCACAACAACTTCCTGCAACCACATACTCTGACTCTGCTGTGGAGATATCCACACTGGTTTGCTTCTTGCTACTCCATGATACCAGCCTTCCACCTAGAAATTGACAGGTTCCTGTGGTACTTTTCCTATCTTCCTTGTAGCCTGCAAAGTCTGTATTTGAATAACCTGTCAGTTCAAAATCTCCATTCATAGGGTACCAAAGGCCTAGATAAGGAGTGCCCTTAAGATATCTCAAAATTATTTTGACTGCTGTCAAATGAGATTCTTTAGTGCAAGCTTGGTACCTAGCACAGACATATGTAGCATACATGATATCTGGTCGACTAGCAGTCAAATACAGTAGGGAGCCAACTATCCCTCTATACAAAGTTTCATCTACAGGTGTCCCTGCATCATCTTTGCTTAGAGACATGCTTGACCCCATAGGAGTTTTCATGGTAGTGGATGATTCCATACCATACTTCCTTATCAATTCTAGGGTGACCTTAGACTGGCATATGGATAATCCATCTTCAGTCTGTCTAACTTGGAGACCCAAGAAGAACTTAAGTTCCCCCATACTACTCATTTCAAATTGTCCTTGCATGAGTTTTGCAAACTTTCTGCAAAGACTACTTTCTGTAGACCCAAATATGATGTCAACTACATATATTTGGACTAAGATAATCTTGCCTCTGGATTCCCTAAGGAATAGAGTCTTGTCTATTTTCCCCCTTGAGAATTTATTCTCAATGAGGAAACTAGACAGGGTTTCATACCAAGCCCTAGGGGCTTGTTTTAACCTATACAAAGCCTTCCTAAGTCTACAAACATAATCAGGTTTAAGGGAATCAACAAAATCTGATGGCTGCTCTACATATACTTCTTCCTTTAGATTTCCATTCAGAAAAGTTGACTTAAAATTCATTTGATATACCTTAAACCCTTGATATGTTGCATAGGCAAGGAACATCCTTATTTCCTCCAGTCTTGCTATTGGAGCAAATGTTTGACCAAAATCAATACCTTCTTCCTGCCTATATCCCTTTGCAACAAGTCTAGCTTTATTCTTTATGATGATTCCATTCTCATCCAACTTGTTCCTAAAAATCCACTTAGTTCCAATAATATTGTGGTCCTTGGGTTTAGGAACTAGCTCCCAGACCTTGCATCTTTTGAATTGATTCAGCTCCTCTTGCATGGCCTCAATCCAATGAGGGTCTAGGATAGCTTCTTCAAACTTCTTTGGCTCTACTTGGGATAGAAAACTGGAGTAAAGAACTGTACTTAGATTCCTCATCCTTATTTGCACTCCTTGTCTGGGATCTCCAATTATTTGATTGGCTGGATGATCCTTTAAATGCCTATTTGCTGGTGGCAGCCTGTCTTCAGGTTGTACACCTTCAGCTTTTTCATTCAACTGCACCTCTTGGTCTTCTTAAGCATCAGGAGTATCTTGTACTCCCCCTGGATAGCAGCCACCATCTTCCACTTGCTGACTTGCAGTAGAACCTTCTGTTAAGGTAAACTTGTCCATTCTTTCAGTTACACCAAAGCCTTTGATGATTCCTTTTTCTGAACCACCAAAGGTAACTTTAGGACCATCCTTGATTGTTCTATAGTCCTTCAGCAATCCCCTAGTTCCAGTCATGTGCCTGGAACATCCACTGTCTAAGTACCATATAGGGGCATGGCCACTTGGACTCACCTGCAAAACAGATTACTTAACCTTAGAACCCAAATAATTCTTGGGTCCTTGGTGCAGGTTAGTTTGACTTTTAACAAAACTACTTGTAGCTCTTCTAGCAGGTAGTTTGCTACTCTCCTTGACACTTGAATTGTGCCAACAGTCTATGGCAAAGTGGTCTATCTTGCCATAACACCAGCACTCAAACCTGTTGTACCTTTGTTTAGGTACAACCCTGGCTGAAGTATCTACACTAGGCTTTTTGTTTAGTGCTGGGGCTTTACCCTTAGACTTGGACCTAGCAGTCCAGGAAGGTTTTGTAAATCCTAATCCAGCCTTACCCTTATGATGTACAAACTCATCTATCAAGGGTAAAATAGATTTGGGTTTAGAAAAGCTAGCCACAATATCCTTCTCCTTCTGAAGTCTAACCTCTAGATTCCTAATTTGATCATTCTTAAATGTAATAGTTCCCATCTGAATAACTGCAATGTTCTTCAGCCTGGCTATTTTATTCAGTTTCTGATCAAACAACTTGTCTGAATCAGCAGCAACCAAATTTAAGACTAGCAATCTCCTTTGCCTGATTTTTGGCCAAGGTTTTGCTTTTCTTTAAGGCCAGCAACAAGTCCCTATATTTATCAATTAACTGATGAATATCACCTTCAGATTCAGACCCACCCACATTACTTGATGCAGATGTATCTGATTCTGACTCAGTATAAGAAATTGAACTAGAAGAATAATTTTGTACCTTACTTGGTCCAGGCTGATCCTGGATTTTGTCTCCTTTAGATAAGGCCATCAGTACCTTGCACTGAATGTCCTCATGCTCATAAATTGAATTCATTAACTGCATAAACTCATCCTCCTCCTCTTCAGCAAATAACCCAATATAGGCTTCAGCTTCTGAATCTGTTTCTGAAGATAACTGATCAGTCAAAATTTTGTCTTTCTTGGCAACAAAGGACTTTTCCTTTTTGCCCTTAAACTGTATCTTATTTCTATCAGTTGACTCCTTCCTCTTTTCAGGACAGTCAGCCACTACATGTCCATGCCTATTGCAATAATAGCATACAATCTTTGAGGATATAGTTTTCCTTGGCTTGGACTTTCTTCTATCATTCCTTGATGACTTCCTGTTCTGATAGTAGTCATCTTTTGTCTGTGAAGTGGATGGCTTAGACCTCCACTGCTTCTTCTTCAGAAACTTTTGAAAATGTCTTGTAAAAGCAGCAAAGTCTTCATCACTTTCACTGCTATCTGACTTCTTGCTTTCTGACTCATCTGTCTCAGCCTCAGCAACTTTTTGAGGTGGAGATGAAGACTTGCTTTTATATTTCCTAGTGGCTTCAGTCTTGAAGGTCACAGCTCTTTTCTTGTGCTCCACTCTTGTCGTCTTCTCTTCCTCCTTTCTAACCATTAACTGCATCTCATAAGATAACAGTTTTCCAAACAAAGTTGGAGGAGGTATATTAGCTAATTTGGCTATTTCCCTAATGACACAAATCTTGGTGTCCCAGTCTTTAGTCAGGGATCTTAAGAACTTGTCATTCAGCTCATAGTTACTGAATTCTCTTCCATAGGACACCAATTCATTTACTATCCTATAGAACTTCTTGTAGCATTCACTAATGCTATCAGACTTTCCTTGTCTGAATCTTTCATATTCCTGATTTAACAAAGACTTCCTGTCTTGTCTTACTTCTTCTGATCCCTCCATATAGATAATTAATGTGTCTCACTTTTCTTTAGAAGTTTTACAATGAATTAAATTCTGAAATGTTGCATCATCAATTGCACTAACAATAATATTCTGGGCCCTCTTGTCCATAGTGGCCGGAATAATTTCATCTTTAGTCATTTCTGAATAGTCTTTGAGAGTTCTCTGATTTGCATCCAGAACAGATACTTTCATTGGCACATATGACCCTTCTTTGGCTGTAATGTATATTCTTGGGTCAGAGGCTTCCATAAAAAGTCTAACCCTCTCTTTCCAAATGTCAAATATCTCTTTTCTATAGATTGGCAATTTCATGGACCCCGGCTCTTTGTGATTCTCACTAGAACCTATATTCTTGAATCTTGATTATTCTGAATCTGCCTACAGGATCTGACTCAGACTGTTATGTCCCTTTTTTGAGAAACCTGCCTCTGATACCACTTGAAAGAAATAGTACCTAATCACCTAGAGAGGGGGTGAATAGGTGAACTTATTCTTTTTAAAATTACAGGCAGAAACACTGAATAATAAGACCTGTATTTGTAATTCTCTACAGCAATTCAGCACAGATAATACAGCAATCACAGAATTAATCACACACAGAGTACACACAGATTTTTATAGTAGTTCCCCAAGGTCTGGATACAGCCACTTTCCCCCTTCGCTTATCTAGTAGTGTACTAGATTCAGCCTAACTTCTCTAGTTCTTCTCAGATCCTCAGATCTTACAACTCAGAATCACAAACAGGTTCCTACAGCTCAGAGTGACTCCACTCCTACAACTCAGGCACAAAGTCTTACCACTCAGTCTTCACCAAGACCTACACTCAGGCTAAACAGCCCTACCTCAGCCTTCAATCAAGGCCTACACTCAGAGAATAGAATCTCCTACACTCAGGCACTAAAGCCCTACCTCAGCCTTTATAAGATAGGCTTATAGCTCAGATCTCTTAGGATCCTACTGAAAATAAATTTTACAAATTAAATAACCACAATTCAGAAAGAGAGAGATGAATTGACTGGCTTCTTGATGAGTTCTTGGAAGAACTAGGCAGAGATCAACCACCCTTGGCTTTCTTCAAAGCTTCTTGAATTAGAACACATTAGGGTTGAATCTCCTGTGCAGATGATCTTCAATCAACTGATGTCTTGTGAATCAGATCGCGATCTGAATCTTACTTATCAGCCTGGTTCAACAGCTGTTCTTCTTAGAAGGAGCTCTCTCTCTATAACTACTTAGATCTTCTCTTGAAGGTCTTCTTCTTTGTTGTGTTGTTTTTCAATTCATTGATATCTTCTCATTTTTTGTCGAAAGAGAAAGGTCTATAAATAGTCTTCCTCCAAGGTAACCGGCTGATCCGGTTTCTAACAACCTTCTGACATCTCTGACAGTTGTAGTTGATCGGTTGAAATGGCAGCTGTCAAGTCATCCAGTCACTTCTTGAAATCTCTGTCACTGTCTGAAAGTGTCGAGACAGATAGTCTTTATTTGTCGACAAAAATAGACCAAGTGTCAACACAAGTAGACTAAGTGTCGACACTAGCCTTCATGGTGTCGCACAACTCCTTGTGTTGTTGTAACAGCTTCTCGACACTGCTTCTTCAGAATGTGTCGACACTGATTCTGTGTGTAGACACAAGCCTTCTGTTGAATGTGTCGACACTGATTGAGTTTGTCAACACAAGTACTTCTTCAATACTTAGTTAATTTATGCTATGTGTCGACATAACTCCTTTGTGTCGACACAACTTCTTGTGTTGAAACTTGCTGAGTGTCGACACATCTCCTTTGTGTCGACACATTCTTCATGTGTTGAAACATTGTTGAGTGTCGACACATCTCCTTTGTGTCGACACATTCTTCATGTGTTGAAACTTTGCTGAGTGTCGACACATCTCCTTTGTGTCGACACATTCTTCATGTGTTGAAACTTTGCTGAGTGTCGACACATCTCCTTTGTGTCGACACTTGTACTTAAACTTTGTTGAAGTTCGCTGAGTGTCGACATAGCCTCCTGGTGTCGACACTTTTGATGTCAACAAAGTTTCTCTGGGTATCGACACTGCTTCTAAGTGTCGACGCTGATTATGTAGATAATTCTTCACTATGTGTCGACACTGTCTGTATGTGTCGACACATTTCTTCTGGTGTCGACTCTGCTTTCCTGGTGTCGACACAATTACTCCAAGTGTCGACACAGCTTCTCTAGGTGTCGACACAAGCCTTCTTAAGTGTCGACACTTTTTTTCTAGGTGTCGACGCATGAACTTAGAAACTTTTATGCTTTCCTTACAATTACTTAACCTGCACACATAAACTCAAATCACATCAAATACACCTTGATGTATATCATTGAGTAGGGTGAGACTTCTTCAAATATGGTACATAAATTCCAATGTACCCAACAAACTGGTTGTTGTTTGCAGGTTGTGCAGATAGCACTGTGAAACTAGAAGTCTGGTTCTGATTGCGGTCAGGAAGCAGTGGAGCTTGCAGTTACAATCAGCGGTTTGCTGCTGGTCGCACTTTGCGGCCAGCCATTCTTCTCTCCAGCAATTGAAGTTCAAGTTTAATAACCAGTTTGCCGATCTCGGTGGACTTGACGGTCTGTTCTTTCAGTTCGGCAGCAGCTTGTATAGTAGAGTAGAATAACGGGTAGTCCGCGGACTGCGCAGACTTCGTAGATCAGTGGTGTAGCAGCAGCGGCTTGGCGATCTCAGCAGACTTGGTGGACTAGGCGGTCTCTAAGGCAGTCCGCCCATCTTGAAGTTTCTTGTTTGTTTGACTTTCTATTGTACTTGGCGAAATCATGTCTCGCCTTGTATACCTTGCCTTGTAAAGTTGATAGTTGATATACAAGATCTGTGGTTACTCTCATTTGTTTCTGATTACTTAACTCAGTTTATGTTTGGAGTGTTCCTGCGTCTAGTTCTTGCTTTCTGCTTGATCAAGTGATCAGCTTGATAACTCTGGAGGTGTTTGCTTGATAGCGGAACTATTGGCTGATCAGCTTGTGAGAAATTTCAAGAATAAGAGACTTTCAAAACACGAAAAAGATATATTAATGTAAGTATCTATGAAAAATATATTCAACACATGTCTCATTATTATATATGTTTTGTTAGATACAAAACAGGCGAGCCTTAGCTCAAAGTCGCATCGGAAGCGCAAATAGTTAAAAGTAAAACAAGTAGCAATGACAGAGTCGTTTTAGCATGGAAAAATCGGAAAGGGTGAAAAACAACGTGGCCGGATCGATGTCAAGTTAAAATTCACTATCTTTCTTGAGGTTAGGAATGTTTTCCCTGAAGGGTGTTAGGCCATCTCTTTATTTACATGCTTTTAGTACAGATGAAAGGGGAAAATGACAAAGTCCACGAAGCTTTGAAATGAGCGTCCATAGGAGCGTCCACAAGCCAATTCTTGAAAACCGTCCTTAAATGCATGCACGGTCAAAAAATTCTAGCATGCATAGGGATGATTTTCTGCATAGGGGTGGTTTTTTGTGATTTCAAAAGATGGACGTGTGCAAGTCTGCAACCTATAAATATGAAAACTCCCAAAGAGTGAATTAAGGCAGCGTTTGGCGAGACTTAGATTCCGTTTGATCATAATCACATGAATCAGATCATAATTAATATTTGTGGCCTTAACCAGACCGGCCAAGCGGTTATATTTTTTTTACGTTTTATTGGAGTAAACATGCAGTTCCCGAAATCGTTGGCCTCCAAATTCAAAAAATCGTTTGCCTAGCGCGTTGAACTACAATTTTGAAATAGAAGATCCATGGGAACGGAAGCAACATGTTGCGCTCATTAAGCCCCACAGAGTCAAGTCCATGACTAGACTTACAAGCAGTCGGTCATTTTATATTAAATATATTGCCGTTTACTAAAAGGGGTCTAATGCTTGTAATATTTACACATTGAAGACAAATCTTCTAGTATAAGTAGGTGCTCCTGCACTAGCTAGACACCCAATCAACTCCTTTATTTCATTTGGTACTTGCTGCTTCCTCTCTGAAAGAAAAAATGGTGAGTCTACCCTCTCTATTGAGAATTCAAATATTAGTTACTTGCTCTGCTTGTTTCTTGAAATTATTTTTATAATTTTGTTTGTAGAGCGGTTGGGGAGGTGGTGGGGGTGGAGGCGGCGGCGGGTGGGGACCTTATGGCGGTGGTGGGGGCGGAGGAGGTGGTGGTGGCTGGGGACCTTATGGAGGCGGTGGTGGAGGAGGCGGGGGTGGTGGTTGGGGACCATATGGAGGTGGGGGTGGTGGAGGGGGTGGTGGCGGCGGCTATGGAGGCAGCAGCGGTGGTGGCGGCGGCGGCGGAGGCGGAGGCGGATGGGGACCTTATGGTGGTGGGGGTGGTGGAGGTGGTGGCGGGGGCGGTTATGGCGGGGGAGGCGGGGGCGGTGGTGGATGGAGAGCATACTAAGATGATTGATATTGTTCCTATCTCGCTTTCAATGTCCTTTGTGAGTGGTAATAACTTGTCTACTCTTTTTTTTGCCTTTTAGTGTTGATTACTCAAGTGAGAGAGATTGGATTAATGAAGATCAAAAAATTGTAATCGATACAGAAGTATTAACAAGAGTTGATATTTCGTCATAAAAATAGATGTATCTGCTTATGAAGCTCAGTGGAATAATAAGACTTATCTTTCCTCAATTGTTTATTCTTTGCATTATTTTCATCCTCTGGTTGATAGATCCAGATCGTCTTCATTTCTTGCGAAATGAAGGGATTCATTTGTCCATTCAATGAACAGGACTTTTTTCCAAAAAAATCTTAGGGCACAGAGTTTTTGATATATAAAAAATATAAAAAAATATGGAAAATATAAAAATTTAGGAATTAGTGAATTTGTTGGATTCTCCTCAAAAAAAATCTGGACTGCGAAATGAATCCTCTTCATTTCCTCAAAAATGGAGAGGACCCATCTCACAATTACAATGGTTTCAAAGACGTTCCAGTTATGCTCTCGTTCCACTTCACCTTCAAGCAATACACAACTATATATATATATATATATATATATATATATATATATATATATATATATATATATATATATATATATATATATATATATATATATATATATATATATATATATATATAGCACCTTCGACCCGTTCTCGATGCGTCGCTGCGGGCTTCACCCGCAATCAAGTGGGCTTCGCCCACTTGACTCCCCGGCGGGCTTCGCCCGCCCCCCGCATCTTCGAACGGGCTCCGCCCGTTCTCAATGCGTCGCTGCGGGCTTTGCCCCTTCACCCCCAGGCTTCGCCCGCTTCACCGCAGGCTTCGCCCGCCTGACCCCCAGGCTTCGCCCGCTTCACCCCCAGGCTTCGCCCGCTTCACCCCCAGGCTTCGCCCGCTTCACCCCCAGGCTTCGCCCGCTTCACCCCCAGGCTTCGCCCGCCTTACCCCCAGGCTTCGCCCGCTTCACCCCCAGGCTTCGCCCGCTTCACCCCCAGGCTTCGCCCGCTTCACCCCCAGGCTTCGCCCGCCTTACCCCCAGGCTTCGCCCGCCCCGGGCAAAATTTAAATAATTAAATAAATTAATAAATAATTATAATTTTAAAATCCAATTATAATTTAATAAATAATTATATGAAAATGAAAAAATGAAAAAATACCCAAAATCCCCCCCCCCCCCCGCTCCGCCCGTTCTCAATGCGTTGTTGCGGGCTTCGCCCGCTTAGCATTCAGGCGGGCTTCGTCCGCCCCAAGTCAAGCTTTTAATAAAAGTTTTAATAAAAAATTTAATAGAAATTGTAATAGAAAATTTAATAGAAATTTAATAATTTTATAAATTATATAATTAATTAAAAATGAAACAAAAAATAATAAATCCCCCCCCCCCCCCCACCGCTTCCGCCTGCTCACGCGGCGGAATTCTTGGCCGCCGGCCTCCGGCGAACCCGCTGGGGGTTGTCCGGCGGCGAGCGGGCAGGGCCACCGCCGGCGGTGCACGGCCACCGCCGGCGACAGAGGAGGCGGAGGCATGTCCCGTTTTAACGGTTCCGTGATAGTTGATTGACGGTTGTTGATGAAAAGATGAACTGAATGGGGCACACACCTTTGGCGTGCAGGCGTGTGCCAAATGTTAAAATTTATGAAGTGAAAGAGGGTGATGGAGCAGGCCGGGCGGTCTGAGCGGTCTGAGTCCGCGGCCTGGGCGGACTGATGTTGCGGCCTTGGTGTCTTGCCTATGGACTTGTCGGCTTGGCTGTTCTGGTGGAGCGGCATGTGCGGCCTGTCTTTGGCCGTCTGGTGGCGCTGCTCTGCTCGACATGTGGTTCTGCAGTTAAGCCAGTTCGTGTGGTAACCGGGCGGATTGGTGGTTATCCGCGGGAGTTGTTGCGGACTTGATTGAGCCCGCGGTGTCCGCCTTAGAGGACTGTTTTTGGAGATCGGCTTTGTTCCTTGCCAAGCTCTCCGGCGATGCAGTGGGTGTTGGCCACATTTTTTGTGGAGGACTGTCCTGATGTTTGGTGGTCTGTGTCTTTTGTGTCAGCCATGCTCGCGCCAGTTGTTTGATGGGCTGCTGGACTTGGTCATTTTTTGTGACAAGTCCATAGTGTCCGCAGAGTCCGCTGTTGACCAGGTGGACTGTCTGTTGGTCGTGGACTCGTGGCGGACTGTGGCGTTATTGTCGAGCTATGCGGACTCCTCTTCGTCCGCATATAGTGTGAGGTCTGATGGAGTATGGGTTGTGGCTATGTCCCCATGCTGTGTTGAGTGGCGGACTGGCGCTGTGCTTGCATGCAGTGGGGACGGGCGTAGTGTCTGCATGGTGGCGGTCTATTTTTGACTTGGCACCTTGTGGGTTGTTGAAGTCTGGCCAAGTCCTTGCGGACTCGGTGGATTGGGTTTTGTTAGCCGCGAACTGGGGCGGTGACTTTATTCACTACGGCGGTAGGCACACTCCACACCCTGCCTTTAAATATACCCGCCCGACACGTCTATAATAACTGAGTGAATAGTAAGTTGAGTCTTGGTTAATTGTTGCTGTCTGGGTTTTCCTGTCCGCGCGGGTTGTGAAGAGATACTTGATTGTTGTTTCCAGGTTGCATGACTAGCACTGTGGAGCCAGGAGTTTGGCTTTGACTTCGGTCAGGATCAGTGAAGTTTGTCGTTACAATCGGCGGTCTCAGCACGTCGCTTCTGCGGCTTGTCAATTTTCTCTGCTTTAGTTTTTCAAGTTCAATAACCTGTCCGCCGGACTTGGGCGGGTAGGCGGTCTGTTCTTCAGTTCGGCAGCAGTCAGCGAATAACGGAGTGTCCGCGCGACCTCGCGGTCTCGGCGGACTCCGTGTTCTATTCTTCTTCTAGCAGCAGCAGTTCGGGCGGGCTCGGCGACTTTGGCGGACTGGGCCGTCTCGGCGGTCTTCAGTTCTGTCCGCTCGGATTGATTTGATTCTTGCTGTTTTTTCTTGTGTACTGGCGAAATCATGTCTCGCCACGTATACCTGCATTGTAAAGAAGTAATAAATATATGATCTGCTTGTTCCTTTTACTTGCCTTTGGTGTTTGAGATTGCTTTCCTGGTTTCTGCTTGATCAAGGTATGATCTTGATAGCTCTGAGAATATTAATTTGGCGTTAGACTATCTCGTTGACCACTTTGAGAAAATTTAACATGGTATCAGAGCAAGGTTCAGATTCTTGAGCGGTGATCAACTTGTGTTGTGCTTTGTGCTTCTGGAAGCTTAGACCAAGGTTGCTAGAATGGAAGGGAGCTATGCAGGAGGTCTGTGAAGGATCAAGCGCATAACCAACTGTTCCAAAAGCCCGGACTGTTGGAAAAGGTGCTACATAATTTCTTAAATAAGTAGAAGAGCGCCACGGGTCAGGTGAAGGAACGCCGGACCCAACAATCCCCCCCCGGCGTCCAGCACAACCCGTGGCTTAGAGGTGGAGTTACCACATGGCCCACATGGCTCAGAGGTGGGGTTACCACATGGCCCACACGGCTCAGAGGTGGGGTTACCACATGTCCACGGTTTCACGGCTCAGAGGTGGGGTTACAACATGTCCACGGTTGCCTAACCCGCCGGACCCATACAGGTAGAAGGGAAAAATCAGGATTTAATAGCGCCCCCGGTCTTGAACCCGTGACCTGCTCTGATACCAATTGAAGGATCAAGCACATAACCAACGGTTCCAAAAGCCCAGACTGTTGGAAAGGGTGCTACTTAATTTCTTAAATAAGTAGAAGAGCGCCTCGGGTCAGGTGAAGGAACGCCGGACCCAACAGTCTGGGTATTAAACTTTTAACCAAGACTAACTTTAAAAAGTTGAAGTCGTGCATGAAGAGTTTTCTTCTGGGCGAGGAGCTATGGGAGGTCGTCAGTGGTGACGACAGAGAGGAAGTTACAGCTGCATTTGGGACTGCTGAGCAGGTGAGAGTCTGGAGGAAAACTAACGCAAAGGCTGAGTTTACCTTCAAGAGGGATGTTTCACCGGAGCTGTTTGATCACATCATTGGATGTGAGTCGGCTGTTGATATTTGGACAACTATTAATGGGTTATTCAACAGGAAGAATGTGGCGAGACTACAGTTCCTGAAGAATGAGTTGGCTAGGACGACTCAAGGAGACCTGACTATCTCTAAGTTCTTTCTGAAGATGAAGAGTTTGTGTGCTGAGATATCATTATTTGATCCTGATGAGCCCATCTCTGAGGCCAAGTTGAAAAGACACATTATCCGCGGCTTGTGGAAGGAGTATATTGCCTTTGTAACCTCTATTCAAGGCTGGGCCACTCAGCCATCTCTGCTGGAGCTTGAGAACCAGCTTGCTTCGCTGGAAAGTTTCACCAGACAAATGCCTGGAATCACTATCTCTGAAGAAGGTAGTGAAGCGCTGTTCATAGGCAAGAAGAAGAAGAGGTGGGAAGGGGAGAAGAAGAACACCGCTGATGTAAATGAGCCTCAACCTCTTATCAGCCAGAGAGGAGCGCTGCTCCTAAGAAGGATTGGAAAAAGAACTTGAAGTGCTGCAGGTGTCATCAGCGAGGACACTTCAAGCGTGATTGCAAGGTCAAACTGCAACCTGTGTATGCTGCAGGAAAGGAGGAAGTTTCCTCTAATACTGAGGAAGCTGGATGGAGTGGAGCTTTCATGACAGGCACCTGTATCCATGCCTTGTTCGCTGTCAACTTCAACGATGAGTGGATCATGGACTCTGGCTGTGGTCATCACCTCACTAGAGACAAGTCAAAGTTCTCCTCGCTGCAAACTTATCTCATTGACCACTTTGAGAAAATTAAACATGGTATTAGAGGGAGGTTCAATTGCTTAAGCGGTGATCAACCTGTGTTGTGCTCTGTGCTTCTGAAAGCTTAACCAAGGTTGCTGTAATGGAAGGGAGCTATGCAAGAGGTCTGGGTATTGAACTCTTAACCACGACTAACTTTAAAAAGTGGAAGTCGTGCTTGAAGAGTTTTCTTCTGGGCGAGGAGCTATAGGAGGTCGTCGGTGGTGATGACAGATAGGAAGTTACAGCTGCGTTTGGGATTGTTGAGCAGGTGAGAGTCTGGAGCAAAACTAACGCAAAGGCTGAGTTTACCCTCAAGAGGGCTATTTCACCGGAGATGTTTGATCAAATAATTGGATGTGAGTCGGCTGCTGATATTTGGACAACTATTGATGAGTTGTTCAATAGGAAGAATGTGGCGAGGCTACAGTTCCAGGAGAATGAGTTGGCTAGGACGACTCAAGTAGACCTGACTATCTCTAAGTTCTTTCTGAAGATGAAGAGTCGAAGTGCTGAGATATCAGCGCTTGATCCTGATGAACCCATCTCTGAGGCCAAGTTGAAAAGGCACATTATCCGCAGCTTGCGGAAAGAGTCTGTTGCCTTTGTAACCTCTGTTCAATGCTGGGCCACTCAGCCATCTCTGCTGGAGCTTGAGAATCTGCTTGCTTCGCAGGAAAGTTTGGCCAGACAGATGGCTGGAATAACTATCTCTGAAGAAGGTAGTGAAACGTTGTTCAAAGGCAAGAAGAAGAAGAGATCGGAAGGGAAGAAGAAGAACACCGCTGCTAAAAATGAGCCTTCAACCTCTAATCAGCCAGAGAGGAGCGCTGCTCCTAAGAAGGATTGGAAAAAGAACTTGAAGTGCTACATGTGTCATCAGCGGGGACACTTCAAGCGTGACTGTAAGGTCAAATTGCAACCTGGGCATGCTCTAATACTGAGGAAGCTAGATGGGGTGGAGCTTTCATGACAGGCACCTGTGTCCGTGCCTTGTCCGCTATCGACTTCAATGACGAGTGGATCGTGGCCTCTCGATGTGGTCATCACCTCACCGGAGACAAGTCAAAGTTCTCCTCGCTGCAAACTTACTCAGGTAACAAAGCTATCATTACTGTTGATAATACTGTTTATGCAGTAGAGATGGTGTGGGTTGTGTCCTTGGGTAGTGATAAGGGACCACTCACGTTAAGGAGTGTGTATCATGTACTGGGCATGAAGAAGAACCTCTTCTCTGTGACCAATGTGGTAGACGCAGTTTATCATGTTCTGTTTTGGCCAACAAAAGTGAAGTTCCTTCACAACGTATCAGCGGTAAAGACTGATATTGCTCACGTTGGGAGGAGAGTTAAGAAATTGTTTGTTCTTGCAACAAACTCTTACGTTGATCGGATGAGGGTTAATGATAGCAATGCTATATGACATGAGAGGCTGGGGTCTGTAGGAATGGATAAGTTAAAAGCTATGACAAACAAGAGTCTTGTGAGAGGCTTGCCTAAGCTATCTTCCTTTGGCGATGATCACGTTTGCACAGGGTGTCAGTACGGTAAGGCTGATCGCCTTCTGTTTGATAAGTCACAAACGAAGAGCAAGAGACCATTGGAGTGTATACATAGTGACTTGATGGGACCAACCATTACTGCTAGCCTTGGTGGGAGCAGATACATGCTCGTTATGATTGATGACTACTCAAGATACACTTGGGTATATTTCTTGAAGGAGAAGTCAGAAGATTTCCAGTTGTTTGTAGAGTTCAAGGAGCTAGTGCAGGGCCGGCTTGGCTTGCGGGTCAAGAAGTTTAGATCAGACAATGGTGGTGAGTTTGTCTCCTCCGAGTTTTCTAACTTCTGCAGGGAGCACATGATCCAGAGATAGCTTACTTGTGCTCATACTCCACAACAAAACAAAGTTGCGGAGCGGAAGATCCGTCATCTAACGGAAACCTGCAAGTTTTGGCTTTATGCGAAAGACATTCCTAGGTCTTTCTGGGCAGAGGGGATGTCTTGTGCTTCTTATGTCATCAATCGGATGTCGCTCAGTCTGATCAACATGAAGTCTCCTTTTGAGATATTGCTGAAGGAGAAGCCAAGCGTGGAACACCTTCGTTTGTTTGGATCAACTTGCTATGTGCATATCCCGGATGCTTCAAGGACAAAGCTTGATACAAAGGCAAGGAAGCTTGTCTTTGTATGATATGATGAGCGGAAGAAGGGATGGAAATTCCTGGATCCTGCAACAAACAAGTTTGTTGTATTAAGAGACGTGGTCTTTGATGAACTGACGTCATCTGGAGGAGGCTCGGTTGAGCTATTAGAGAGCAAGGTTGATGAAGAGCAGAAGGTGGCTGCTAATGTTTTGGAAGAGGAGCTTGTTGTATCACCAGCAGCTCCTGTTGCTTCAAGCTCTGAGGCAGAGGCCTCTGGTTTTGGAGGTAGGGGGAATTGCTCAAAATTTTCCCGGAAATGGAGCTGAGCCTGAAGAAGCAACGGAGGTGGTGAGCAAGGAGCAGACCCTTCAGAGATCAAAGAAGATTGTCAAGCCACCAACTCGATACTGTGATTGGAATGCAGTGAGATTTGTCTCCTGCTTCTTTGCAGGTCCTCTGGATGAGTGAGGGCCTACAAACTTCAACGAGGCCACTGGAATCATGGAGTGGGAAGATGCCATGAAAGAGGAGATTGATGCTCTTAAGAAGAATGAAACCTGGTACCTTGTGCCCATGGTTGATGACATTACTCCAGTGACTTACAAGTGGGTGTACAAGTTGATGAAGAAGGGTGATGAGAGCATTGATATATACAAGGATCGCCTTGTTGCTCGAGGATTCTCATAATAGTATGGAGAGGACTATGAGGATACATTTAGTCCAGTTGCAAAGATGACTTCGGTTCGGTTGGTGATCGCCTTGGCTTCTTGCCAGGGATGGAGGATGTGTTAGCTTGACGTGAAGAATGCTTTTTTATGGAGAGATTGATAAGGACATATTCATGGATCAGCCACTTGGATTTGGTTCTAAAGTTCATCCAGACTATGTCTGCAAGCTCAGGAAGGCTCTCTACGGGTTGAAGTAGGCTCCAAGAGCGTGGTATGGAAAGATAACAGAATATCTCCAATTCTGTGGATATCTTTCTTCCAACTCGGATTCAAGCTTGTTCATCAAGAAGAAGGGGGAGCTTCAGGTCCTGGTCTTGTTGTATGTTGATGACATGATCATCACAGGCAATTCTGAAGAAGAGGTAGCTAGGCTCAGGGCTGAGCTATTTGCTTCAAGATTAAAGACTTGGGAATGCTTCATCACTTTCTCGATCTCGAAGTGAAGAGGAAGGAGAGTGGGATACTCATCTGCCAGAAAGGATATGCGGATCGCATTGTGAATCAATTCAGCATGAAGGAAGGGAAGAGTTGCTCTACTCCTCTGGATTTTGGTTTGAAGCTTCGACGAGATGAAGGAAGGATTCTTCCTGATCCCTTGGTGTTCAGAGCTCTAGTGGGGAGCTTGATCTACTTAATGATTACAAAGTCAGACATTGATTACACTGTTGGCCGAGTATGTCGGTTTATGGCTAAGCTAAGGAAGTCTCATCTGGTAGCGACAAAGAATATCTTGAAGTATGTCAAGGAGACTTCTGATACGAGACTCCTCTATAGAAGGGACACGGGCTTTTCTTTGTTTGGATACACGGATGCTGATTATGGTGGTGACTCGGATGATCGAAGATCAACTTCGGGTTATGTTTTCACTTGTGGATCAGCTTGCATCTCATGGTGTAGCAAGAAGCTGGACTTAGTGTCCGTGTCTACCACGGAAGCAGAGTACAAGGCTTTGGCCTTGGCTGCTCCAAAAGACATCTGGTTGAGGATGCTTGTAGAGGATGTTCATGTGGAAGTACAAGGTCCTACTTTACTCCGAGGTGATAATGAGAGTGCTCTCAAACTGGTGAACAATCCAGTTTGTCATGCAAGGACCAAGTATATTGAGATCGAGCATTACTTCATAATGGAAAATGTGTTGGAGGGATATCTTATGGTCGGGCATGTTCGGAGTGAAGACAATCTTGCTGACATCTTCACGAAGCCACTGTCGAAGGGGCCATTTAAACGGTTACGAGGTTTGCTGGGCTTGATCACCACTTCTCACTTCAAGTTGGAGTGTTGAAATTTATGAAGTGAAAGTGGGTGATGGAGCAGGCCGGGGGTCTGAGCGGTCTTAGTCCGCGGCCTGGGCGGACTAATGTTGCAGCCTGGGTGTCTTGCCTGTTGGACTTGGCGGCTTGGCTGTTCATGTGGAGCAGCCTGTGCGTCCTGTCTTTGGCGGTCTGGTGGCGGTGCTCTGCTCGACATGTGGTTCTACAGTTAAACCAGTTCGTGTGGTAACCGAGCGGATTGGTGGTTATCCGCGGGAGTTGTTGCGGACTTGATTGAGTCCGTGGTGTCCGCCTTAGCAGACTGTTTTTGGAGATCGGCTTTGGTCCTTGCCGAGCTCTCCGGTGATGTAGTGTTTGTTGGCCACATTCTTTGTGGCGGGCTGTCCTGATGTTTGGAGGTCTGGGTCTTTTGTGTCCACCATGATCGCGCCAGTTGCTTGATGGGTTGCTATACTTGGTCATTTTCTGTGACAAGTCCATGGTGTTCGCAGTGTCCGCTATTGACCGGGCGGACTGTCTGTTGGTCGTGCACTCGTGGCTGACTGTGGCGTTGTTGTTGAGCTGTGCGGACTGCGGCTTCGTTCGCATATAGTGTGAGGACTGATGCAACATGGGTTGTGGCTGTGTCCGCGTGTTGTGTTGAGTGGCGGACTGGCGCTGTGCTTGCGTGCAGTGTGTATTAGCGTAGTGTCCACATGGTCGCTGTCTGTTTTTGACATGACACCTGGTGGGTTGTTGAAGTCTGGCCAAGTCCTTGCAGACTCGGCGGACTGGGTTGTGTTAGCTGCGAACTAGGGCGGTGACTCTATTCACTATGGCGGTGACCACACTCCTCACTCTGCCTATAAATAGACCGCCCGACACGTTTACAGTAACTGAGTGAACAGTAAGTTGAGTCTTGGTTAATTGTTGCGGTCTGGGTTTTCCTGTCTGCGCGGGTTGATAAGAGATAACTGATTGCTGTTTGCAGGTTGCGCGGCTAGCACTATGGAGCCAGGAGTTTGGCTTTGACTTCGGTCAGGATCAGTGAAGTTTGCGCTTACAATCGGCGGTCTCAGCAGGTCGCTTCTGCGGCTTATCAGTTTTCTCTGCTTCAGTTTTTCCAAGTTCAATAACATGTCCGCCGGACTCGGGCAGGTAGGCGGTCTGTTCTTCAGTTCGGCAGCAGTCAGCGAATAACAGTGTGTCAGCACGACCTCGCAGTCTCGGCGGACTCCGTGTTCTATTCTTCTTCTAGTAGCAGCAGTTCGGGCGGGCTCGTCGACTTTGGTGGACTGGGCGGACTCGGCGGTCTCCAGTTCTGTCTGCTCGGATTGATTTGATTATTTCTTTTTTTCCTTGTGTACTGGCGAAATCATGTCTCGCCGCGTATACCTCGCCTTGTAAAGAAGTAATAAATATATGATCTACTTGTTCCTTCTAAGAATATTAATTTGGCGTCAGACTATCTCGTGGACCACTTTGAGAAAATTCAACACCAAAGGTGTGTTAATCCCATTTTATTCTACGAAGTGTTATATAAATTCATGGTCATTTAATCTTGTGTCCTAATTTATGAAGCAGTTCTGGAGGTTTGGGATTCCATCTGAATTCAAAAATCATCTTATAACTGCCTCTATTTTAAATAGTGAAAATCTAACTACTGCTTTCCATGGATGTACCCTATCTTAGGGTTAACAACATAATTATGTGTCGTCTGTGATTGTTTATTTATGTTTCGTTCTTCATTCTACTTTTATTTCCGCAAAAAATTGGTATTGATACTGTTTCCTGAAAAAGATTTGGGTTGCGGGTAGCTAAACGACCCACCTCCTTTGATGGACGTAGTGGGGTTGACCCAATCAACCCCACTAGCATCGAAACCGTCATCGTCTGAACCATCCCGCCGGTCGGCCTCCCGGCCGGTTGCTGTCACGCTAAACGGCCGCTCGACTGCGAGGCTTGCGGCCGAACTCCAGGCCGACTGCCTCCACGCCAAGTGGCCACAAGGCTTGCGGCCGGGTTCTAGGCCGTCCGCCGCCATGTCAAGCAGCTGCCCACAAGCGGATGGCCACCCGGCCGGCCCCCGCCGCGCCTTGTTTCCGCCCGTAAGCGTTCACAAGGCTTGCGACAGGCCTCCCGCCGACCGACGTCATGCCAAGCAGCCGCCCACCGGTGGCTGCGTTTCCCGAGGTCGGCCTCCCGGTCGGTCATCGTTGAGCCACACGGCAGCACCCACATAGCTGCAAGGCTCACGACCAGCTTCCCGGCCGACCGCCATTCATTCCTGCGGTCTGACTTCACCAGTTGCCCCTTCCATCTCGATAGGGGCAATTATTTTTTTGGTCAACCCAAAATCGCCCACTACATCCCTTAATCTTCAGGCCTCCTCATCGTGCGCTCCCACACGCCTCCTCCTCACATGCTCCCACGCGCACCTCCTCCTCGCACGCCTCTTCATTGTGCACTCCCACGTTCTCCACATCCTTGCGTGCTTCCTTGAGCCACCTCCTTGAACGCTCCCGCGCATGCCATATACTTACGCGCCTTCCCGTGAGCTACTTCCCCATGTGATTCGTCAAGCGCCCCACACACTCTCTTCTAAGTAAACGCCCTGGGTGCTCTCATCTAGAAAGTGCCTCGCATGCTCTCCTCAATCCAGCTCCCTGTGTGATCTTCTACAACAAGCGCCCCATGCCAAGTTCTCTAGAGAGCGCTCTGCACACTCTCCTCAAGCAATCGCCCAGCGTTCTCTCCTAAAGAAAGCTCCCTGTGCTCTCTCCTACAACAAGATCCCCAACACGATCTCCTCTAGAGAGCGCTCTCTATGCTCTATTCAAGCAAGTGCCTCGGGTGCTCTCCGATGGCAAGCCCCCCGTGCTCTCAAGAATAAGCGTTCCAACTAACGAAAGGGCAATCTTACTTCTCTTCTCCCAAAGACAATCAGAGATAAGTCATAGAGGATTATATGCAGAGAGTGTGCCACCTGAGCTTCCAAGCCTCAAACATTAGAATGAGTGCAATAAGCCGCTCCTGTCTTTAAGCAACGATTAAAGACTCTAAAGCATCCTGGGTGCAAAGCTCTTTGTCATTGCTTGAAAAAGAATTAGCTCTGTGAGTGGTTGCATGTCACCCTCCAAGCCCATTATTCTCTCTCTCTCAAACTGTAACGATAGGCACCCTGTCGCCCTCGAGTTCTCTAAGAAAGCTCTGTAACCATAGAAAAAACTAATGGAAGTTTGGTCGGCATAGATCCATCCACATGGTTTTTCACCTCTCTTCGGGGTTTTTCACGTGAAAAATTACCTTGTCAGCTTTTATTTTCTGTGATTGTTTGCACGCTCGACCGCTCTCAGGAGAAGACGATGAAATTTATTCTACTCTACTAGGTGGTTGAGTTTGGCCGCAACATGTATCAAAGTTGGATTTCACGTTCGTTCAGGATCTATTCATTCAGATTGTAGTTTGAAGAACGATGAGAAACAACTTCATGAAATTTGACAAGTTCATGGGAAGAACAGTTCTAGTCTCTGGAACATCAAGATGTGTGCGTTGTTTTAAGTAACATAGTATTTGGACGCCACTTTCAGAAAAGATACCTAAATCGATGGAGGATTCAAAATTTGAACTATAATATGGAAAAGCATACTCAATGATCTTGTTGTGTCCTACAGATGAAGTTATTTATAAGGTAGCTGACGAATAAACGACCATCAATTTATGGTTGAAGTTAGAAAGTCTCTAATGACAAAATCACTAACAAACAAACTATTTTTGAAACAATGTTTGTTCTCTTATTGAATGAAGGAATGTGCAATCCTGAAGGAGCATCTTGATTATTTGAACTCCATCTTTATGGATCTGAAAAACGTGGATTTCCAAGCCAAAGATGAAGATGCAACCTTATTTCTTTAGTATCTCTACTTTCGTCATATTATTTTTTGCTAAATTCCTGTGTTGCTGGTAGAGACACTATCTCTCCCGAGGAGGTTCATTCTAGTCTCCATTCACGAGAACTTTGGTACAAGGTATACAACCCATATTCGGCGAGGGTGGACCTAGTCAAGACAGAATTCAATGTTAAAAGGTCAAGATAATACACAAAGTCAATATTCAGAACAGAAGGTCTGGGCGAGTATGGACGAACACCCATTGCATACTCACCAGGTAGGCGACTATGGTGAATACTCGCCCAAGACAAGCAAGATGCACCCATAGTAGCATTGCCGCTGGGTGGAGGCGAGCTATAAATAACCCCCACCCCACCTCTTGGATTTCTACATAAATAAGACCATATGGGTACAAGGATGATGAATTTTAGCCGAGCATTCATATTTGTTTTCTGAATACTTGGGCCGTGAGTTCATGACCTTCTCACGTAGCGACCATCGGTCTTAGATAGTCGCCAAGTTAGACTCATCCTTGTACCTATAACGCCCCTGATTTTTCGGTATTTATTTTTATTCCCGTAGTGGCGTAATTTTGGCGTCAGGGCTTTACGTTAATGCGTGTTTGGCATGTGTCATTGTTAGAGCATGGTTTTTGCTCTTTAGGTTTTCTGTGTGGCTGGGTTTTAGCTTATTTGCAAGATTTCCTCGCGAATCGGGTCTGTTTTGGTGACTCGGTGGAGCTTTTTATAGGGATGTGGTGGCGTTTTGTCTTTGGGTGGTGTTTTACCTGGGTTTGGCTTGCCAGATTTTTATTTTGACTTCGTCGTTAGATTTGTAGCATCGGTATTTAGCTACAGTGCTATTTTCGTTAAATTTCGAGGTCGTTTGAATTTTGGGTCGTTTTCTTTGCTCTTATCCCTTTAGTCACTAACGTGGCTTCCACCACGGAAAAACTGTGGATAAGTTAGCGAATAAAATAGAGCATATGTTGCATTAGATTAAAGGTGGTGGTTGCGGCACCTTTCTAAAAGATGCCTTGAACAATATTATTAAAAGACCATAACAGGTCTTTATTTATCTTTATAATAAATAAAGACCAAATGAGTCTTTAAATATAATATCTATGTACCCATTTGCATCCAGGCTGAAGGCTCGCACCTCTACATAAAGAGGCGAGAGATAAGTTCTAGGTATTCTAGAATTCTTAAATAGCGCCTATTTTCTGCGTGTAGTATGCGAAGGTTTTCGGTATCATCCATTAATTACTTTGTAGGATACGAGACAATTGGTCTGCTAGTTTATTGTCAGTACCTTTGATATGTTTGAACAATACTTTATAATATTTATTTAATTTGTGGTCCATAACATTGGTCCATCGTTTATAACTAATTTTATTTTTATTTCTATTAAGGTAAAATTTTACTATTGCTTCGCAATCCGTTCTTACTAGTATCTCTTGTTTGTTTATGATGAATAGGCGGAATGCATCTAGTCCATAGCAGACTGCTAGGATTTCCTGGTCAATGCTACTGGCCGGGCCTTTTTCTTTAAAATTTCCACTACTATATCGACATATCTGCTCTTCATTTTTTCCTATATATTTATGGGGTTTGCATTTTAGAATGGCTCCCCATCCCGTTTCACAACCATCTGTTTCTATTATTAGATATTCATTATCTAATGGTAATCTTAAGTCTGGCAGAGACTTAACGACTTCTTTTATTTTTTCTATTTGTTTCTTGTCTTCATTATTAAATGACTTCTGTGTGCTTTTCATTTTACTATATAATGGTCCTGCTAATTTTTCTAGATCTTTGATGAAGGGTCTTGCATAATTTACCAACCCAAGGAATTGTTGTAAATTTTTAATAGTTGTGATGGGTGAAAAGTCCAGAACCTTTTTACTTATATGTTCTTGAAGTTTTATTTTTCCCTGTCCTAGAATTACTCCAAGGAATTCAATATTTTTTCGAAAGAATTGTGCCTTTTGGGTACTAATAACTAATCCTTGTTTCATAAATTCGGATAGAACTAGTTTTAAATGACTTATATGTTCTTCATGCGTTTTTGAGTGTACTAAAATATCATCTATATAGACACTTGTAAAAGTTCGATATTTATTGAATATGTCATCCATTTTGCGTTGAAAAATGTTGGGTACATTTTTTAGTCCGAATGGCATTACTAACCATTCAAAATGTCCTAAGGGGCATGTGAACGCTGTCCAGGGAATACTACTCGGATGCATTATTACTTGCCAAAATCCTGATTTTAAATCGAATTTGCTAAAGACATAATGGTTCTGGATGCTATTGAGTAACTCATTTTTATCCGGAATATTGTACGCATCATCTATGGTGTTATCATTTAATCGGCGATAATCTATGACCATGCGTGATTTCCCACGAGTTTGTTCACTATGTTTATTGACTATGAATGCTGGACTACGATGTGGACTATTACTGCGCTGGATGACCTTAAGGCGGAGTAAATCATCAATATGCATTTTAAATTTGGCTATATTTTCATTGGTAGCATCTATCTTTTGGGATATTATGCGAAAATTTGGGTCTTTGAGTTCTAGTTTGCAAACTAGTTTGTTTCTGTCCCAATGGCGTTGTGGGTGATTGCCGAATGTTTCATCTTTTTCTAATGTACTAATAAGATGGTATATATCCGTATTGCCAGTTTCTAATAGCGTGTATATTGGAGGTAGAGGAATTATAGAAAGATTTGGGGAAGGGTAGTCGTCGAAACTATCTATATGGAAGTCGAGATTATCATCTGCGTATATGTCTAGTTTATCTTCGGTTTGGGGAATGGAAGAGGACATTGGCCGAGGCATTCCCCTTTGATCGTACAATGGCATATAGGTGAGGTGGCGGGTTCAACTCCACCATGCTTCCGAGGCAACTCTGGGGTAAAGCGGAGGGCTGGCTGATGGAGAAGGTGGAGACCAGTATTGGTAATCAGAAGACCATGTTACCAATTGACTAAGAGGTTAAGACCGATGACACAATTGACATTGCTAAGTTGTAAATCACGTAGGGTAATACGGACCGGAAGAGATTGATCAGGGGTCCAGGTATTGTTGTCAAGTTTATAGCATATTTTATAAGTGGTATTTAATTGTTGGTCATAATGGAAGAGTTTACCATCCATTTGTTGAGCGTTAAAGTGTTCAAAGGTAGGGATTGGTTGGATATGGACAGGGGGAACTAATTTGATGTCTAGCAAAGTATTACTACAACCGGTGTCGACGAGGCCGACGACGTCCAAAATCCAATCTCGAATTTTGAACCGCAGTTGGATTTTTAAGCTATAGATACGAGGGCCATGCCGTAATTCTGAGGGTAGTGGTTTAGTAGGTGTATGTTTACTGCTAAGGAGTTGTTATGGCTGGTCGCATTGTTGGTGGATCAGGTATTTGGAATGAGAACAATGTAAGTGGAATTTATTCAGAACTTTGCGGGCTAAGGACCGTTCTCTAAGGGTCTGGATTCGTGTGTGAGAGACCTGGGCACGTAATTTTCTAAGAAATTTTGTGGCGACTAGATAGGGCTTAATACTACGCTCAATAGCTTGAGTGAGATAGATGTGATTGCATGGATGGTCGTGAGCCAGAAAGGCTTCGATCATATGAAGGTCAAATTTTAAATTACAGATTATGGACATGGCTATATATTTGTTCAAAAAGGGAAAATAAGTTTGCAATGTCTTTTTGGATGGTTGATACCTGTATATGGAGATTACTTAATTGGTTTTCGATGTCCAATATTCTTAGTTCAATAATTTCCGTTCTAACAGGTTTTTGTAAGGAGAGTTGGGTGATAGGGATTGTAGGGTGTTTTTCTTCAAGACAAAATTTGCAAGTTTCTATTAAACATAAGGTGCATTGATATCGTAATGCTAAAGTGGGGTATCTAAAACAATAAACACATGGTTTATCATTACTACCACTATTATGCTTCCAACTATGCTCACAGGCCGTCATATCTGTTTTAAGTATTGATTAAGGAGATCTAGTTTGGATAAGTTATCTTCGTAGGAATCACGACACTTCCTATCAAATTCAACTAGTTCTCTTGGCAATTCGTCTGTATCGCTATCAGAGTTAGAAAGATATCTATCATCTTGGTCATTAATACTAATGATGTTGTGGACACTTTCCGTGTCACTAATTGTTTCGTCAACGTGTATTAGATCTTCATTGGTACAGGCTATCAAGGCAGCTTGTTTGTTATGGATATTATGCCTTCTGTTACATTCTCTAGCTAGATGCTCATTAGAGCCAAAGGTAAAACATGCTAAAGTTTTACTATAATTTCTTCGTCGATCATATTTTCTAACATGCCTGTCTTTGTTTAGGTACGACTTCCTAGCATTACTTTTGCGTAGGAAATATTTTCGTTTAGGTTTGTAACTATAATTAGTCTGTGGTGGTCTGTACTTAGGTTTTTCGTCCTTGTCATATCGTTGGGGTGTATAGATGTTTCGGCAAAAACTATACTCTCCTTTGAGCTGTCGATTAATTTGGAGATCAGTGCATTTTTCTATTAGACAATCAAGAATAAATTTTATTTTTGTACTAATATTGTCTACTTGGGGAAAATTTACTTGGCGTTCTTTATATCTTTTATATATAACGGTTCCTAATGGATCTAGTAATTTGAGGAATAGTTTTTCTCCTATGGTTTGGTCATAAAAACATCCTGCAATACTACTATAATACATATAATCTTGGAGTAATGGTTTGATGTAATGTCATTTCCTGATTTGGAGTTGTTCTAATCGCCTGATAGCCTCTATCTGTGCTGTAGGGGTAATATTTGGTTAATATCCTAATAATAGGTATGTGATCTTATTTGTGAAATTTTATGGATTTGCACCTAAGGAAATATCTCGGCTAAAGTCTTGGGGATATTCTTTCTTATAGGATTCCCATATTGCTCTTGCGGTTTCTCCCAAAAATTTTTCGAGATAGTTATACATCTCTTCAGGCGTCTTGATGATTTCCAATTCATCATATTTTCTAACTACCATTTGACTCCATATTTCCAATACTGTTGGTAATTTTTGAGGGTCATGTGCCGTAATATTTAATAATCTGCCATCATCTATGAGTAATTTTGTATCTATAGTTTCTAGGGCATTCTCTTTCCTTTAGGTTTATTTGTGTCTCTTTCACCTTGATAGTCATTGTATGTGGGTCTAGGTGGCTGTCCTATTCTATTGTCAATCTCCGTGTTAAATATATATGTATTACTTGCTTGGGATGTAGCTTCTCTTGCTTGGGATGTAGATTCTCCATTGACTAGTTCTATCTGCTGCTCGTATTCTGTTGTAGCGTATAACTCTGGTTCTTCTTGGAGCAGTAGGTCTCTATGCATTACTAAATGTCCTGATTCATTGAGTTCAAGGCTATCGTATTCGTACATTAGGCCTTCAGTTTCCATTCTATTTTCTAGCTTAATCTGGTCATCGTAAGTACCCTTGTAGTTATATCTAACTATATGACCGTCTTCGATTCTGTTCATTTTGCAAAGTTTCTATGTCGGAGTCTATCTCGTCTTGTTCAGGGAGTGGTTTGTGCACATATCCTTGAAATCGTAGACTATAAGTGTTGTCTATATTTTTATATAATAGACTATTATCTGGGACACTAACTGTAATGTTTATTAAATTATCGCTGATATTCCAAGCTAGTCCTTCTAGTATGGCTGGGTCAATGTCCATGGGCTGGATCATTTTGACACCAGTGCTGCTGATGGCATCTATAATATGCTCAATATTAAGCTTGTATTTTGTGGTACTGTTGTTGGTTAATTTTCCTAATAATCCGATGTTTATTAGCAAATTGCTGTGTCCGGTGAAATCTTCGTACCCTTTTGTTTGGATTCCTAATTCTATTTTATCTATGTCCTTGATGCTAACCTTGAAGTCTGGACTACAGTAAAATATTCCTTTGTTTCCTGTCATGTCTACTTCCATGGCGGCGATCATTGCTTTGCGGGCGTCTGACTGCCATCGTTTATCTAAGATAGTAATTAGGACCTTTGTTCCTAATCTTTTTCGTGCGAGTCCCTTTAATCCTATGACTATTAATCCAAGATGGACTAATTTTTTGTCTGTCTGTTTTATCTGGCTGACAGTATTTAAACTGACTAATTTTATATTATTGGGAGAGTTTGTAACTAGCAGTTCTTCTTCTCTATTAATCCTTAATAATTGAGTGTTAAAATTAAATTTGCCTACGTGGTATAATGTTTTTGGGTTGAGGAGGCTGATTTGATGGTTATTATATAATACTAAATCTTGTTCAACATCTAATACTTCTTCTAGGACTGTTTCTTTTTTCGATTTTTATTTTAGTAATTGTCCTAAAAAGGAGGGTGTGTCGACTTGGCTATTTTCGGATGTTACTGTTCGACTGGTTGTTGCTATTGTGTGAGAACTCATCTCTTTATAATGCCAAATTTGTATGGCTCGCTCTGTTTTGTATATTTTTCATTTCCTATTTTTAAGTCTTTTAAGTGTCCTATTAGACCTTCGATTTGAGAGTCGTCTTTATAACCATTTGGTTTTTGGATTATGGTTTCTATTTTGTTATGTAGCTGGATTAATAAGTGGATTATAGTATTATTTTGTCTGATCAGAATTTTATCACTTTCACCTTGTGCATCGTGGGTACTAAATCCAATGGAGTTTTTTTAATATATATTTGAATACCTAATGGCCTCTTTATATTCTGTTGATTCCATTATGCTCGTTTTATTTCATGAAGTAGACTTTCGATGTTATTATATTGTGATTGTACGGCTTTATGATGTGTTTCTATTGTCTGTAGGATTGTGTTCGGGATTAAGGGAATTTCTTTTTCATGTATTAATAGTTTTAGTTTTTCATATACATGAGTAACTTGGTTTGCTATATACTGCTGGTTGGTAGTGGTACATCTGCGGAGGCTTGTTTCGGCAGGTGATTGCTTGTGATCCGGTGGTCGGATTTGTCAATAAAGTAGAGATTTGGAAAGCTCTCGGCGAGAGCTATGCGATCGTGATAAGTTTTTCTTGATTCCTCGATTTGTATATGTTAGGGTTAGCGATTTTGACCTCTTTTCCCCTCCAAAAGTTTCAAGAAACGTCACTAGGACCTTTCTACGGACGACCCCTGTTGCGGTGCGAGCGGGCGGCGCTTCTTCGAAGGTTCAAGGCAAGTGGATTTTTCCCCCTTGCATGTCCATTTCTTACTCGGTTTCTTCTCTCTTTTCTCCTCCCTTAGAAAGTAGGGTGAGTGTAGGTTGAATCATGTAAAGAACCCTCTACGTTAGGGCAGGATTCCGACCAAGACAAGGAGATAAGGTTTAGAAGTTAAAGTGTAATTCGGCTCATATCACTGAGAAAATCGTCGAGTATCGTTATGACCGATTCAACAAGTTAGGTAAGAAATTCGCCAAGTTACACTAAGTAGAATTCGTCGATTATCGTAGTTAGTTCATCGAGTATCGACGATAGGTAATTCGTCGAGTATCCGCTTTGTGGGAATCATTGATTATGGGGAGGTAGATTTCGTCGCGTAAGGATTCGATGAATATAGGACACTCCTTACTCTTACGGCAAAATCGACGAGTATCTCCGAGTCCATTAAGGTATGATTCGTCGAGTATGGATGGATTTAGTCTAAGTATAATTCAACGAGTATTGTAGAAAAGTCGTCGAATATCATGGGCTAGATAAAGGAAAGTTCGGCTAGTATCGCTAGTCAGTTCGTCGAGTATCGATATCCATTCGTCGGGTATTGCCGGTCGTCGCAAGTCATTTTTGCAGAGTATAGAATGATTCGCCCAATATCATCATACGATTCATCGAGTATCATTGTAGTTCGTCGGGTATACTCGTCGAATTTGGCCATGACTTAGAAGTTTTCGTTATTTTTGGCCCGATTCGTCGTGTATGGTCCTTAGAGTGGTTTTAGGACATGTTTATGTTTTTCTTTGGGTTTAGACTTGGGATTTGGTTGGGGTGTGATGTTTCTTCGGCTAGAAAGGTTGGAAGTGGACTAAGGACCACCAACTGGACGTCAGTTGTGGATCTTTACACTTGGTGATTATTTGGTCTCTTTTTTTGAGGACTGTTGGATTGGGTTTGGACAAGTGGTCACCACCGCAAGCCTTCTTTTTCGAGACATTTGGGTCTGAGAGCCTGGTATGGGACAATTGGTCACCGACTCTGGCTCGGTTGATATTACCAAGTGTTAACGATCCACATTTTCGAGCTGTTTTATGCTCAGTTTGCTTCTTAGATCATTCTATGCTATTTATGCTAATCCTTATGGATTCTGTCGAAGCATGGCTTCGATCCACACTTGGTGCATATGTTCATTGCAAATTTTTACCTTACCTTATGTTCATTGCAGACTTTTACTTTACCTGTATTATTTAACTAATTAGCTGTAATTTTCTGCACTTATTATAGTCGGGTTTGGTAAACCCTTTTCTTGCCTTGGTACTTTTACCTGAATATTTGCTTGTCACTTGTATTTTCTTGCTGAGTTGTTCTTCTTTTAAATGTCTTATGTTCAGGGCTATAGCTGGTGGAGCGGCTGAGCTGGGTTGTAGCTTGTGGACTGCAGTGTTACCGTGGTTTTTCCTCACTGTTGTGAGGTAGTTTGTTGTTTTGGTTTTAGTTCAGACTTGCATACTTTCAGTGGGTTCGTGTCAGGTTATTGACGCCCACTGATTGTTTCTTTTGGATAATTAAATACTCTGCTACCTGTAAGTTTACCTCTTGTGGTTGTTTTTACTTGCTCTCTGGGAAGGCTTTTGTTGGAACCCTATTACTGATTTGGGCTAGGATCACTATTATTTATTTAGGATGATTAGTTTGACCTAATTTGTATAGTTCTGGGTCATAGTATTATTTCCAGTGTTGCTACTTCAGAAGAATTCCAGAGAAGTACTGTTCGAAGAAAGCAAATTTCAGGTCAACGAAAGCTAAGCTCAGTTTGACAAACGTCGACCTCATTTCGACAAACTTAGAGTTCTAACTCCGAATTTAGCCCGACGAACTCTGGGATCCGTTCGACGAACGATGATCACAACTCATAGGCTCAGCTCGATGAACTCCAAGCTTAGCTCGACAAACTCCAGGCTCAGTTCGACGATCTCCAGGCGCAGTTCGACGAATTTCTTGCAGTGTTCATTGTACAGGCAGTTTTATATTCTGAAGGCAGAAAGATTTTTTCAAGGCTTAATCTTAGGCATTTACACTCTGATATTTAATGCTAAATATTCTTAATGAATATAGCCGTTTAAGGCAACATTAAATAAGGTTTTATCAGAGAGTTTAATTCTAATTAATTCCTAAGGGCAGTTACAATTCTCAGAGATTCTACATGTGTTTTAGAATGGTTTTAATTCAAATGTTTGAATTCTCCTCAAACATTATAAATTCAGACGATTGCTGCTTCAATGGGGTTACTGACTTTGAGACAAAAAGTTTGTGAAATACAGAGTTTATTTTGCCTCAGACTCTCCAAGACACATCAAAATTTCATATTTGTCTGAAATTTCTACTGGAGAGGAACAATACTCAAAAAAGCCTACACCCTGAAGAAAAGCTCTTCTCCCTTGATCACAAATTCTACTAAACTCAAGGGGAGCTTTTTGCAACATCAATCCGCTTAGTCTTCTCAGAGAAATTTGAAAGAGAAGAAAACATCTAAATTTCTTTCCTAAACTATGTACAGGGTTATAACACCCTTCAAAAGTTAATCTCTTGGTTCCTAAGTCACCCGATCAAAAGACTTAAGCTTGGTTTTTGGGCACCTATCAAAAGCTCAAAGGGTTGCTAGATCTCCCTTAGAAAATAGATCTTTTGTGGACAAGGCACCTGATCAAAAACCTGTAGTGGATTCCATACAGGGTGGTAGATGAGTAGACGTACCCAGATATATTGGGGAAATAAATTTATTTCCTAAAATGTGTACAGGGTTATAACACCCTTCAAAAGTTAATCTTTTGGTTCCTAAGTCACCCGATCAAAAGACTTAAGCTTGGTTTTTGGGCACCTATCAAAAGCTCAAAGGGTTGCTAGATCTCCCTTAGAAAATAGATCTTTTGTGGACAAGGCACCTGATCAAAAACCTGTAGTGGATTTCATACAGGGTGGTAGATGAGTAGACGTACCCAGATATATTGAGGAACTACTATAAAATTCCTTGTGTCGTCTGTGGTTAATTTCGTTTTATTCTTGTGCTGTGGATTTTCTTTATATATATCACCTATTTTCTAACAGCTCTAAAATAAAATCAAAGTTTTTAATATGCACTATTCAGCCCCCTCTAGTATAAAGCAGATCTATCCCTTCACTTTTAATTGGTATCAGAGGGAGGTTGGTTGTTTTAAGGGTTAACCCCTGAACAAACGAGATCTTGATAGATCTTATTGTACCTAGAGTTTTGATTTTATAATGTCACAAAATAAAGAGTACACAAGCACTAGACCTCATATATACAATCTTAATAAGTTTGAATTATGGAAAGCAAGGATTATACTTTATATGAATTCTATTGATGAAGATATCTACAACTCTATTTTTATAGGTCCACCGCTAGCACTTGCAACAATATGCACCAGTGTTGTACCACCTCCAGAATGGACTGAAGCCCAGAAAAAGGCTAAAATTGTTGATGTTAAGGCTATGAACATATTAGCTCAAACAATGTCTAACGACATTTTTCAGAAAGTTGCTGAATGCACCTCAGCAAAAGACATCTGGGACTCCCTCACTGCCATGGTTGCTGGATCAGCAGATTAGAGAAAAGACAGAAGATCCCACTTGATTTCTCAATATGCGAATTTCAAAAAGGGTGAAAGTGAATCAGTTGCGGTTATGTACACAAGACTCAGTCTCATAAATAATGAGTTGAAATCTTTAGAAAAAGACATCACATTAACAGAGGTCAATGACAAGATTCTCATGTGTTTCCCTAGCATATGAGATTCAAGAATCTGACAAATCAGAGAATCCAGAAGTATAAATAAAATCTCAACAAAGACTTTGTTCGGCATGCTCAAATTTTATGAGCAGCTCATCAAAACCAGAGAAGCTAAACAAAATACTTCACCCTTAGTGAAGAAAGAAAAGGGCATTGCTTTTCTAGTAACTGAAGAGGAAGAACAACTTCCTGAGAATGGAGAGCTCATGAGTCTACTGGCTAAGAGGTTCTACAAGATGGTTAGAAAAGATTTCAGGAAAAGATTTTTCAGGAACAAAGACAAACCAAGGTATGATAAAATACTAACTATAGAAATTGTTTGTTTTCGTTGCAGGAAACCAGGACACATACTTCCAGAGTGTCTTGAAAATCAAAAGACGGACAAGAAGAATGAGAAACACTCCAAGAAGCATTCAAGCAAACCTTCTAAACACAGACAATAGGGGAAAGCCTTTGTTGCTGAAACTTGGAGTGATACAAAAACTGAATCTTCATCAAGTACAAGTGAATATGAAGAAGAAGCAAAGGCTAAAGAAGTATGCTTAATGGCAATCAATGCATCATGCATCAATTCAGATTCTGAATCTGAATCAGAAGAGGATCAGGTAATCTCAACCTTTGACTTTACATCAGATCAGTTTAGAATAGAATTAAAATTACTATGTAATGATTTGATAATGTCTGAGAAGGAAATAAAACTTCTCAGAGATAAGTTAACAGAATTTAACAATTTATCTTCTGAAAATGTGAAACTTAAAGAAGAATTACAAATTGCTAATGAACAAATAATTTCACTAGGAAATAAACTATCTGAGGCTAAGATGTTTGAAGAATCCCTTAATGGGAGAAGTATAAAACTGATGGATATCACAAGCACAGTCAATGTCAGACTAAATGGTAAACTTGGTTTTTAAGCTTCATCCAGTCAACCTCTCCTACTTTAGAAAAATATTTTATCTACACCAGTA
Source organism: Platanthera guangdongensis (assembly GCA_039583875.1). Classification (NCBI taxonomy): domain Eukaryota; kingdom Viridiplantae; phylum Streptophyta; class Magnoliopsida; order Asparagales; family Orchidaceae; genus Platanthera; species Platanthera guangdongensis. Next base: position 150,109,108 of record CM077148.1, on the reverse strand, counting down.
AAATTTACTTCTACTAAAGGAAAAGAAAAGTTAGAAGATATAGATAAAGCTATAGAAGTTTTACAAAAGAATAAACTAAATAAAAATATAAAATTTCATAAAAACTATGTTCAAAAAAATTCATCAAACCGAGATCAATGAAATCACTTTAATTCGTTGAACGGCGATCGACGAACTCTGAACACAGGATTTAAGTATAACTATTCTGTGAATGGAGCTCGACGAACTCACTATGATTCGTCAAACATAGCTGAACGAACGATGAACACAAAAAATGTATATTACTGTTATGTGAATGGAGATCGACGAACTTACATTTATTCGTCAAACGAAGCTCGACGAAATCAATATAATTCGTCGAACTCAAATTTTTGCGGTAGAAATTTTAATCATTTTCAAAAGAATAATCAAACACCAAATTGAAAAATCCTTTTACTGAGTAGATCATTCCTCATAGGAGATATCATCAACTTGGCTATAATCATCAACTTGAATGTTCTTATATTTCTAACTGTTATGAAAGAAAAATAGGACCCATGGTAACCTGGGTCAAGAACACCTAATTTGTTCTGTGCAGGAAAGGAACTATCCTACCACAGAGGAATAATGGTATTTGAATAATGGATGTTCAAAACATATGACAAGAAGAAAAGCTAACCTGAGTGACTTCAAAGCAAAGCTTGGACCTAAAGTTATATTTGGAGACTCCAACTCTGGACAAACAGAAAGCTATGGTATTGTCAAGGTTGGAGCAGTTTCCTTTAGGAAGGTAGCTTATGTGAAAGGTGTCAAGCATAACCTAATCTCCATTAGTCAATTATGTGATTAAGATTATCAGGTATCTTTTAACAAATCTTTATGTTCTATTACATATGATAAAAATAAAATTATTTTAACTTTGATTAGACAGAGTAATATCTACTTAGTTAATTTTAACTCTACAAAATCAGAAATCTGTTTATTTAATCAGATAAGTAAAACTAATGATCTTTGGTATAAAAGATTAGGATATATAGATCTTAGAACTATTGCGAAATTATCTAAGGATAACCTTGTCAGAGGACTACCTTCTGGTTCTTACAAGAAGGAAGGACTTTGCAGGTCTTGTCAAGTAGCCAAACAAACTAAAAATGGTTTTAAATCCATATCTAAAAGTGATTCACCCAGGAGTTTTTATTTGATACATATGTACCTTTTTGTACCTATTGAAGTACAAAGTTTGGGAGGAAAGTCTTATACTTTAGTTATTGTTGATGATTTTTTTAGATTCACTTGGGTGTTCTTTCTTAGAAACAAGTCAGATAACTTTAAAGTTTTTACAAACTTTCTTAGGAACATCAAGATTGAGTACTCTACTCAGATTGCATTAATCAGAAGTGATCATGGCACTGAGTTTGAATCTCTTCTGATGAAAGAATTCTATGAGAAAAAATGTATCAGATATTATTTTTCTGTTCCTAGAACTCCTCAACAAAATGGGATTGCTGAAAGGAAAAATAGAACCCTAATTAAATCTGCTAGAACATTACATGCAGATACTTATTTACCCATATCTTTTTGGGTAGAGGTAGTAAGCACAACAAACTATGTTCTTAATAGAAGTCTGATTCATAAACTGAAGGGTAAGACTCCCTATGAATTACTTAAAATTAAGAAACCTAAAGTTAGTTATTTTAAAATTTTTGATTGTAAATGTTATATTCACAATAATGATAGGAAATATTTAAGAAAATTTGAAGCCAAAGCTGCAGAAGGCATATTTCTTGGATATTCTCATGTCAGCAATGCTTATAGAGTCTTTAATAAATCTACCCTTAAGATAGAAGAATCAATACATGTACCTTTTGATGAAACTAACATGTTTTACATAGAGAGAGATACCTCTACCATAGATTCTTTTCAGGTACCAAATCTGTGTGAGAAACTAGATGAATTAATACTGACACAAGATGATACATTATATCCTTCTCAATAGATTGCTGATGATGTCAGTGATGAAGAAGATTCAGAAATCTATGTTGAAAATATTGTGGCTAATGAAATTCCACCAGAGGAATTAACACCACAAATAGTTGAAGAACCAACTCCACCTGTTGACTTTGTCACACTCAAAGATCACAGTAGCTCTCAAGTGATTGGAGACATATCAGCTAGTGTTCAAACAACAAATCATTTGAATCAAAATCAAATGCTTGCTTGTTTTATTTCTCAGATTGAACCTCAATCCATCAAAGATGCAGAACAAGATCTTCACTGGATCATTGCAATGCAAGAGGAACTCAATCAGTTTGAGAGATGTAGAGTTTGGGATTTAGTTCCAAGACCCAAATACTATTTAGTCATTGGAACCAAATGGGTTTTCAGGAATAAGGTTGATGCTCAAGGACTTATTGTAAGAAATAAATCTAGATTGGTAGCACAAAGATACTCATAGGAGGAAGGCATGGATTATGATAAGACTTTTACTACTTTTGCAAGATTAGAGGCTATCAGGATATTTCTTGCATTTGCAGCATTCAAGAAGTTCAAAGTATATCAAATGGATGTGAAGAGTGCTTTTCTAAATGGAGAGCTCAAAGAGGAAGTTTATGTAGAACAACCATCAGGTTTTATCTCTCTATTTGACTTTTTTTATGTTTTTAAACTTAACAAAGCTCTTTATGGTCTTAAACAAGCTCCAAGAGCTTGGTCTGAGACCCTTGCTAGTTTTCTTTTAGAAAATGAATTTAGTAGAGGCATGATAGATAAAACTTTATTTATTAGACATCATAAATCTAAAATTTTACTAGTTCAAATGTATGTTGATGATATAATTTTTGACTCTACTAATTCCAAACTATGCAAAAGGTTCTCTGACCTAAAGCATTCCAAGTTTGAAATGAGTAGCATGGGTGAATTATCCTACTTCCATGGTTTAAAAGTGAAGCAAACACCTGATGACATTTTTATATCCCAATCTAAATATGCTAAAGAGCTGATTAAAAGATTCGGGATGTCAGATGCCTCCTCTATGAAAACACCTATGCATACTAATGCTGTTGTTGATAATGATGAACATGGAAGACCTGTTGATCAGAAAACATATAGAGCAATTATTGGGTCTCTATTATATTTAACAGCAAGTAGACCTGATATTTTGTTTGCAACCTGTATTTGTGCTAGGTTTCAGGTTAACCCTAAAGAATCTCACCTAATTTTAGTAAAAAGGATTTTAAGATATATAAATGGTTATCCAAATCAAGGACTTTGGTATTCTATTGAGTCAAGATTTGAATTAACTGGATTCACAGATGTTGATTATGCTGGATGCAGAGTTGTCAAAAAAAGCACATCAGGAACTTGTCAGTTTCTTGGTGATAGGCTTGTGTCATGGTTTTACAAAAAAGCAAACATCTGTATCTACTTCAACTACTGAAGCTGAATATATTGCAGCTGGTAATTATTGTTCACAGATTTTGTGGATTCCAAATTAGTTATTAGATTATGGTTATAACTTAAATAATTCAACTATTTTTTTGTAATAATACTAGTGCAATATCAATTACACATAATCCAGTCCTTCATAGTAGGACTAAGCATATAGAAATTAGGCATCATTTTCTAAGAGATAATGTTGACAAAAATAAAATTAATCTTGTTTTTATTTCTACTGATTTTCAAAGAGCTGATATTTTTTACTAAACCTTTAAATGAAAAGAAACATATATTCTTCTTAAATCAGTTAGGAATGATAAATGGTAAATCTTTAATTTTATTTTTGTTCTGAGATCGACAAATTGGACACCTTTCGTCGAACGGAGATCGACGAACTGTGAACTTTTAGTGAAACATTCGTCGAATGGAGATCGACGAACTTTCTTTCAGGAACTTTCGTCGAACGGAGATCGATGGATTAGTTTCTAGTACTTTTCGTCGAACGGAGCTCGACAAAATTTATTTCTTTTGAGAAATTTATCATCAAACATAGTTCGATGTTTCACTTTTTTTCGAACAGAGTTCGCCTTTTCGACTTCTAAAGACTTATAATTAGGTTTTAGCCGAACTCTATCCCGCGTATTTCCATTTCCCTTGCACTTGATCTCTCTATTTTGCAGGACAATGGAGATTTCTCAAGCGATTCTCTCAACAATGAAATTTGATGCTGGATTTGATATTGACATGGAATCATTCAGTCATTCAAATCAAGTTTTCCAGTATATTTTGAAACTCTTTGAGACTCAGAATCTACGATAGTTTATGTTAACCAGGATCAAACTTCCAGTGGATGAAATAAAAGAATGGATCCATACAACCAAGTTTCAGGATTCCCCAATTATTACTAATTTTATCTCTGACAATCAGGTTCCTCTAACACCTGAAATCCTTTCAGATGTTTTCGGTTTTGTTAATTGAAATGATGATATCTAACTATCTAGTTCTGAATTTGAGATAATGTTAGATAGATTGGGTCACTCGCAGGGAAACCCTAATCACATTTTGAAAAAGAACTTTTCAATAGAATACTGATTCTTAGCTGATATTGTTGGTAAGGTCTTATTAGGCAAGCATTATGCCCATGACTATGTAACTAGGCATCAATTCCTTTTTATGTGTGACTTGGTTGATCAGAAATCTGTAAGCTGGGGATCAATTCTTTTTGAATATATTAAGAAGAAGATCACCAATAAGTCTTGAGGTTAAGGTAGAATACTAGGCATTTTCCTATAGGTAAAGTGTCCAGAACTGTTGGTATCTCAAACCACTCATATTAATGCTTCCAAGAGGCTGACCTCTGCCTTGTTTGGAAAATGGGAGAGGGTTATCCCTAAGCCTCCAAGGGCTAATCCCTCTAGGGTTGCTTGTGAAAGCACCAGGGCTATTCTAGCCAATCTCTCAACCCCAGAAGAGGTCTCTGCTCCTCATGCTTCTTCTCCTCTACCATCTCCTCACCATTCACCTAGATCTTCCACTACACCTTCTCTACAACATACTTTATCTGAAGCTCTTTCATCAACATCCTTCACTACCAATTCCCCAGTTCCACAGTCACCAACTTCATCTCCACTTCTTTCATCTCCACCTCACTTCTCTTTACTTCATTCATCTCTACCTCATATATCTCCACCACACTCACCTATCTTGGAAATAATTCCTGATGACATTACCCTTATCATCCCTCCTACCTCTATTCCTCAGGACTTCACTATATGTTCCACCTGTGCAAACAGATCTGCTCCCTCTTCTTCTACTCAAATTCCATCCTCTGTATCTGCTCAACATCCACCTGAGTATATGTATTTGAATTTCTATTCCATTTCTTCTAACCTTCTTGACTTCATCACTCCCACACTCAATAAGTTGTTAGATGAATCCTTAGCTCCTGTAATAGCTTCTATCACAGCACTCTCCTTTGGGATTGACTCTCTTCAATCTGTCCCCTCTTCTGGGGGCCTAGATTCATGTCTCCATGGATCTAGGCGGGGGGAGATGTTTCATGAAGAAGTTTCAAATGCTGCAGTTCCAGTCATAGCAATTAAAGAAGCAGTTAAAGTAACAACATCGGTTTTCATTTCAGATTCAGAAATGATTTCAGTTGAGGATGTGTTGACTGCAAAAGCAATACAGGAAGTTATTCATGTTGGTGATGTTTTATTAATCCCACAGTTGATTTACTTTCTCTTTTATTAGATTCTGAACAACTACATAGTTATCTTCCCAATCTACCAGTTTTTGAAAATGATTTATCTAGAGCTATAGTGTCTTACAATGCTCCCATTGATGCTTCTATGTTAAAATAACTGAGATCTAGTCTTAAAGACACTTCTACCAGTATTACTCCAGTCCCTCGGCCTATAGTAACTGATAATATAATAGATATTATGGAGCCGGCTTATTCCCCTCCTACTTTTGCATGGGATGAATCCCCTATACCAAATTTTGCAGATCTTCCTAATGCAGATATGGAAGTGGTAGCTGTTGTAGATAATGTTTATACACAGCAAGAGGATCAATTAGATGACAATACTAAGTTATATAAATAGATAGATGAATTATATGATCAACCAGAAGAACAGTCAGATGTTGATATAGATTCTGATAAGTCAGATGACTCTAGCTCTATGAAAAAAAGTTAAAGAAGAAGGCTCCAGTTAAGGTTTCTCCTCAACCTTCATCAACTGCAGATACTCCATATTACATTTTGCATGAAAATCCTCTCACTCCAGAGTTTCCACACTGGATGGGATTCTCGAAAAATGAGCAGAAAAATAGGAAGAAGATGAGGAGTTATCATTCTCCACTTCAAAAGTCTTGGAGAGGACCTCCTCCTCCTCCAGCGGCAGGGTCAGCTGGTAATGTCTCTTCTTCTCAGAGGTCTTCTTCGCATCATTCTAGATCTTCTCAGGGCAGGCAGGATGAACCTACCAGGTCTGATTCTCACAGTAGCCAGCAACAACATACAAATCAAATCAGCAGTCAACAATAGTCAAGCCAAGAAATGCGACCTTCTCCTGTACATGATCCAGAACTTGATCCAGTCTACAGAATGACAAGGTTTAATGAGCAAGTTGCAATTGCTCAGATTAAGAAAGCAAGGGCAGAAGGAAAGGACACCTCACAATTCACTACTATGTCCTCTTACGGACATCAGGAACTTGAAAGATATCAGAAGAAAAGTCTATTCAATATTGATAAGTACATGAGTCTGCATCCTGAAGCAGTAGTTCCAAGAACTACTTCTCTAAAGATTATTGGCTCTCAAGACTTAAAGATGAGCAAAAGGGAAGCTGAAGATCCTACCAGAAAGCTCATTTTCACCAAATCTTCTTCAGATTCTCCATCAGCAGCTCCTTAGAAACACTCTTAATTTTTGATTTTAAGTTTTAAACTTGGTTGATGATTATGTACTATCAAATCACTTTCTTTATATCTGCTGAAAATTTTATAATTCTGTCAGATTATTTTTGCTTTGTGTTTTTCTATTTTTTGATAGTATTCTCACCCAAATAGGGGGACACTGTTGGAACCCTGTTACTGATTTGGGCTAGGATCACTGTTATTTATTTAGGATGATTAGTTTGACCCAATTTGTATAGTTCCGGGTCATAGGATTATTTCCAGGGTTGCTACTTCAGAAGAATTCCAGAGAAGTACTGTTCGACAAAAGCAGATTTTAGGTCGACGAAAGCTGAGCTCAGTTCAACGAACGTCGATATCAATTCGATGAACTCAGAATTCTAACTCTGAGTTTAGCTAGACAAACGCTAGGCTCTTTTCGACGGACGATGATCACAACACAGAGGCTCAGCTCGACGAACTCCAAGCTCAGCTCGAAGAACTCCGGCTCAATTCGACGATCTTCAGGCGCAGTTCGATGAATTTCTTACAGTGTTCATTGTTCAGGCCGTTTTATATTCTGAAGGCAGAAATATTTTTTCAAGGCTTAATCTCTGGCAGTTACACTCTGATATTTAATGCTAAATATTCTTAATGAATATAGTTGTTTTAGCCAGCATTAAATATGGTTTTATCATATAGTTTAATTCTAATTAATTCCCAACGGCAGTTACAATTCTCAGAGATTCTACAGGCGTTTCAGAATGATTTTAATTCATATGTTTGAATTCTAATCAGAGATTATAAATTCAGAAGATTGCTACTTCAAAGGGGTTACTGACTTAGAGACATACATGTTTGTGGTATACAGAGTTTATTCTTCCTCAGACTCTCCACGAGACATCAAAATTTCATATCTGTCTGAAATTTCAACTGGAGAGGAACAATACTCAAGAAGGCCTACACCCTGAAGAAAATATCTTCTCCCTTGATCACAAATTCTACTCAACCCAGGAAGAGCTCTTTGTAACATCAATCCACTTAGTCTTCTCAGAGAAATTTGAAAGAGAAGACAACATCTAAACTTCTTTACTAAATTGTGTACAGGGTTATAACTCCCTTCAAAAGTTAATCTCGTGTTTCCTAAGTCACCTGATCAAAAGACTTAAGCTTGATTTTTGGGCACCTGATAAAAATCTCAAAGGGTTGCTAGATCTCCCGTAGAATATAATTCTTCGGGTGACAGGGCACCTGATCAAAAACCTGTAGTGAATTCCTACCAAGGTGGTTGAAGAATAGACGTACCCAGATTTATTGGGGAACTAATATAAAATTCCTTGTGTCATTTGTGGTTGATTTCCTTTTATTCTAGTGTTGTGGATTTTCTTTATCAATATATATATCACCTATTTTCTAACAGCTATAAAATAAAATCAAAGTTTTTAATATATACTATTCACCCCCTCTAGTGTAAAGCACATCTATGCCTTCACTTTTATCTTTATGTCAGATTGCATGTTAGATATTTTAACTTATAAAAATATTACTACTAGTATTTCACACATGTCATCTTTCTAAAACTAAAATACTATTTTCTAGTCAACGTAAATATTTTTTCCTCATTATTATAAATCTTGTGTCTTGCATACTATGAGTCGTCCTCTGGGGATGTTCATACTCATGTAGGACATCTAATATTATAAATAAAGTATTTTCCACAACGTATCACTATCTTTTTCTTGTGGACTAGATGAGTCACTGAGCCAAAGGATACGACTAACCACTTAACTTAAACTGGACTTTCTCAAAATGACTTATAGTTCTTTTATAAAAGTGTTTAGTTGGAGTTTTACCCGAGCGTCTGCTGTTATCCCTTGCTGACGTGGCATCATGATGCGCTTTTTCCCTTACTTTGATATATTGTTAAATGCGGTGAGAATGCGGGTTGTGACAGTTAATGTCATAGGGAGGTTTGCTTGGCAATTGGTCGAACAGCTATCTCAGATTAGTGTTAGACGTCTAGTTACATTTCATACACACACCGATATTTCATCAGTACGTCTTGGCTGAAGCATGAACACTACACTCATAAGCATGATAAGAAGTATACGGAGCATATTATGTAGTATGAGATGCATAATATGTGTTTGTATATGGATCCACCATAGGCGGCAACATGTGATGGTTATGTTGTATGGGATGCATAACCACCATCACATGGGTGCCCATTAGCACATTTTCTTTTTTCGTTGCATGCGATATTGTGGAGCATGTGATACATAACATTTTATGTGTATGCCACTCATAACATGCATTAAGGACTTTTTATATTGTGTAGCACAGTATGCATGGCATAACATTACATCAGCATACGTGTCAGGTTAAAGATTTACATGTTGACATACATACACACATATTTTTAAGTCAAAAAGAATAAGAATTCATGCATTCATGGTTTAGGCACATGAGTAAATAGGATGGCAGTATATCATCCTAAGTTAGGCATGATATCATAATTAAAAATCCTAGAGAAATTTTGCAGCATGAGTAAGTTTTTAATTATGTATTGTCTTGGGCGGCAGCCTGGTGGGTAGACTCCAGCAGTGGTTGAGTATGAGAGCCAGATCTATAAATTGAATAGGTTCACTTCTGAGTTGATAGTTGTTGTGGAGTGCAAAGTTAAAGGTTTCTTGGGTGGTGTCCAAAATGACATCTAGCAGTTTGCCAAGACTTACCAGTCCGGGATCAATGTGAGAGTAGTGGAAGTTGCCTTTGGAATTAAGGCTATTGGAAATACCGAGGATTGTGGTATGATACTGGGAAAAGAAACGAGAAAATTTGGTAATGGTAAGAACCCCTATGATTCTGGTCGTGCTTTAAAGAAAAGAAACAATGTGGTGTCCAGTTTCTATGGCCGGTCAGGCCATCCGTTCGAGAAATGCTTTAAGAGATTGGGAGATCAAAAGTAGGACCATGTGTATGTGAGTCAGAGAGCTCCCAAAGGAGATCTGATTTGTGTTTTGTGCAAACAGAAGGGGCACGATGCTGCCCACTATTAGGGAAAAGGAAGGTGCTGCTTCCAGTGCGGACAGGAAGGTCATCTCAATCCAAAGTGCCTGCAGGCTCAGCCTATGCTGCAACCAGTCCCACTTCAAGCCTTGTCGCGGCTACGACAATTGGACAAAGGAAAGGGTAAACAAATTGCAATGACCGAGGAAGAGACTATGTCTTCAAACCGAGTAAGCTCATGTTTGATTCTAAGCTAATTCTTATCTTTTAGCTAAAGTTTGGATGTTTGTTCGTCAAGCTACGTGCGTAATTTTATTGAAAAGTTTAAGGTCAAGAACTGCTGGGCACATGTTCTTTTCAATTCCGGTGCTACCCACTCATTCTAGCTAGAACCTTCGTAGAATGTCACTGTTTGACACTCGATCTTGTTGGCGACGCGTTTTGTGCCAAGTTTCCCTCTAGCGATTCTGTGTTATCAGACCAAGGCATTCAGAATTATCTGATTCTATTAGGAGATTTTCTAGCCATTGCTGATCTGAAGGTGATAGACTTGGAAGATTTCAATGTGATTTTGGGCATGTACTTGTTGTCCAAGTATGATGCGGTCATCCAGTGCAAGGTCAAGCTCTTGGACTTCAGGATGGTCGACAGTCAACCCAGGAGCATTTATGGTTTTTCACCCCATGTTTCTCTGATTATTTCTGTAGTACGTGCTCAGAAGCTTGTGAGTTATGGATATTTTGCCTGTTTGGTTTCGGTGTTGGCGACTGATAGTAGTTTGCCGCGAGTTGAGGAGATTGTTGTTGTGTGCGAGTTTCCCGAAGTTTTTCCTAATAATCCTCCTGATCTTCTACCCGAGAGAGACATGGAGTTCATCATAGATTTGGAGTCAGGTACCCATCCAATTTCTAAGGCGCCATATCGTATGGCCCCTCATGAGCTGGAAGAGTTGCGTACCCAATTGGACAAGTTGCTTCAGAACGGATTTATTAGATCGAGTTCTTCACCGTGGGGTGCTCTTGTGCTGTTTGTGAAGAAAATGGATGTATCGATGTGCCTTTACATCGATTATGGAGAGCTGAATAAGGTGACCATAAAAAATAGATATCCTCTGTCAAGGATTGATGACCTGTTTGATCAGTTGCTTGGTAGCACTATGTTTTGAAAGATTGATCTTCGTTTAGGCTACCATCAGTTAAGGATTAGCGAGATAGATATTTCACGGACTGCTTTTCGTTCACGGCATGAATATTTTGAGTTCTTAGTTATGTATTTTGGATTGAATAATGCGCCCTCTACTTTCATGGATATGATGAACAGAGTATTTAATGATTTCTTGGACCATTTTGTGGTTGTTTTCATAGATGATGTTATGGTATACTCCCGTAGTGCTGAGGAGCATGCCCAGCACTTGCACTTAGTTTTGTCTACCTTTAGGGAGCATACGTTGTATGCCAAGCTAAGTCAGTGCGAGTCTTGGCTTCCTAAGGTTTCTTTTCTGGGTCATGTGGTTAATAAGGATGGAATTTCTATGGACCCTGAGATGATAACTACTATTATAGATTGAAACAGACCTGCCACACCCAAAGAGATAAGGAGTTTCCTAGGGTTGGCAGGATATTATATGAGGTTTGTGGATGGTTTTTCTACATTGTTTGTGGCGCTGACTAAGCTTACGCAGAAGAACGCAACTTTTGTTTGGAGCGATAAGTGCGAAGAAGCTTTTCAAGAATTGAAGAGGAGATTGTGAATTGCACTGATTTTGGCCTTGACTACTGAAGGAATAGAGTATGATGTGTATGTAGACGCATCGCACGTTGGACTTGGGTGTGTGTTGATGCAAGAAGGCAAAGTGACAGCGTATGGGTCGAGGCAGTTAAAGAATCATGAAAGGAACTACCCTACACATGATTTAGAGTTCGCAGCTGTGATCTACACCTTGAAGTTGTGGAGACATCTATTATATGACACTCTGTGCAAGATTTATACTGATCATAAGAGTTTGAAGTACGTCTTCACTCAAAAGGAATTGAATTTGCACCAGCGGAGATGGTTAGAGTATGTGGCAGATTATGATGTTGAGATCGAATACTATCCGGGCAAAGTTAATGTGGTAGTCGATGCCTTGAGTAGGAAGTCAGCGAAAGTTTTCAATCTTTCTGTGGATTCGTTGGTGGAGGAATTTCTTTTGATGGTTATATCAGTAGGGAGTAGCGACTCACCCCTGATTTATTGCACCTTTGTAATAGAACTGCGAAAGGGAAAATACGTGACTTTTCGATTGATGATGCGGGTACTTTAAAGTACTGCGATAGATTTTGGATTCCCGCAGTTGAGAATATCCGAGTTAAGTTATGCAAAGAGGCACATGGTTCTAGTATTGCCTACCACCTCGGTTCTACTAAAATGTACAAGGATCCGAAGCAGGTCGTTTGGTGGTATGGTATAAAGGGCGATATAGCTAAGTTTGTATCAGAATGTTTTACCTGCAAGCGAGTTAAGGCCGATCATGGTAGCCCTAGAGGGAAGTTGACGCCCTTAGAAATTCCAAGTTGGAAGTGAGAGAGTATTTTTGAAAGATGGGGTTAGACCTGATTTACTCTAGAGGGGGGAGGGCTGAATATAGTAATTAAAAATATTTTTGCTGTTTTACAATTTATTAGAGTAATAAAAAGGTGATACCAAAATTAACAGAGAAAAGATAATCTAAGTTAAACTACCACAGCACAACTAGCCTAATCTATCACATGCACAATAAGCACAATAAGAAAAAGGGCAACCGGACAACACAAGAAATTTTATAGTGGTTCCCCAACCTGGGTACATCCACTCTTCTACCCCCCTGATAGGAATCGACTAGCAGGTTTTGATCAGGTGACTGTCACCAATGAGCTTTTGATCCGGTGCTCAAAAACCAAAATAAACTTTTGAAGGGAGTTAATAAACCCTTTATAAAGAGGGGGGAGAGAGATTGATGGTGTCCTCTCTTTCTCTATTCAACAGAGAAGACAATTGGATTTGATGTTGTCAAGAACTCCTTTCAATATCACTTGGAGTCTTGCACAGGTTGTAGGTCTTCAGTATTCAGCCTTGACTTGAAAATGTTGATCCAAGAACTTCTGACTGATATGAAGATGTTGTCCTTAAAGAATCCTAGAGTGAAGGTTGAAGAAGACTCTTGATTTGTAGTTGATGTTCTTCTTCTTCTTCAGTAAGATCATGGAGAAAACAAACTGTTTTCTGTACAAAGAAGGTTCAGAATATTATTGTTGTAGATCTTTTCTGTATCTATATATCTCTCTATGTACTTCTTGTTGATTGAAAAGAAAAATTCTTTTATATATTCAGTCGAATTCTCTTTTGAATTTCGAATTGTCTGCATTAATTACTGACGACCTAGAGAATGCAAACCGACTGGAGAGAATATTTTCATTAATGAATTTCCCCAACTGTCCCATTAAAAAGAGCAAGTAATTAACCTGATGAAGACCATAATCAATGCTGCCACTAACTGCTATATTCTGTGAATAAAAGCATTAATTACTCAGGAGTTACTGCTAGAGAATAAGAACAAAATGAGGAAAATTTTAAGTCTAGAACTGCACATAAATCATCAAGCAGAGAACAGATTTCGTCGACCTGAGATTAAAGTTCGTCGACTAGGGAAATCATGTTCGTCGACCTGAGAATTCTTGTTCGTCGACCTAAGAACCAAGTTCATCTACTTGAGTTTAGAGAACTGTATTCTGTGACTATCTTGCCAATACTATGGTCAAAGTTCGTCGAGCTGATAACTTGTCCTCATCGACCTGAGTTCAGGGAAAGTATTCTATACATAATGTGTTGAAGTAGAACTGCCGGAGTTCATCGACCTGAGCTCAAATATCGTCAAGCTCAACTCAGAGAATTGACTCTAAGTTCGTCGAACGGAGTACGACTATCGTCAAGCTGAGTTCGACGAACGTCGAACTCACTTTCTGAACTTGATTTTCTTCTAAGTCTTGAGTCTTCTGCTGTCTTCAGATGGCTGGTTTATTTGTGGTTGATTCTAAGGACTTAGCCTAAACTCTAGGACACAGACATGATCCTGGCTATACATGGTGGGTCAATCATCCTATTCAGTTAACCTAGCCCAAATCCAATTAGGGATCCAACAATCTCACCCTATTTGGGTGAGGCCACTAATACAAATGAAATAAAGACATTCACAATGCAGGAAAAATTATATCTGGCAGAAAATTGAAATATTCACCAGATATTTACAGAGTAGCTTTGTGACAGTAAATAGATAAGGAGTTCATACACACAAAAACAAAATATTCTCATTTCTTCTTCTTCAGCTTTTCCTTTTGCTTGTCATCTTTCCCTTTGTCAAAAAGCTGTGTAAATCTAATTTCTTTATTTGGATTAGTTGCTTGCCTCTTGGACATTGTCATATCAGCAGCTCCAATTATATTAAGAGATATAGCTCTAGGCACAACAGCCTCTGGATGTAGATTCATGTAAGCATCTACATTAAAGAATTTATTAGCTTTTTCATACCTTTTTAACTCTTCCTTTCTATGTATAGACATTGTTAAATATTGGGATGGATCTTTCACTTTAGCTTTAGCTTTATTTATCAATGATAGTCCAACAGGTTCCTGGAACCTGGCCATTCTTGAGGTTGTCTTAGTTTCTGGATCCACAAATGGTATAGGTGGAGACTTTGGCCTTTTAGGACTGTCAGCTTTTTATATTTCAGGAGCATTCTGTTGCTGTTATTGTTGATGATGTTGTTGTTGCTCATGTTGATGTTGTTATTGTTTCTTGCTGGAGGAATACCTCTGCTGGCTGCTTCCTTGAGATGTTGAGGATCTACCATGATGTCTATGATAGGTTTGAGCATATGAGGTAGACCTCTGAGAAGTACTACCTGAAGCACCAGCAGCAAGTGGAGGAGGAGGAGGACCTCTCCAGTTTCTTTAAGGAGGGGGAGGAGAGTAACTCCTGATTTTCTTCCTAGCTTTTTGTTCATTCTTTGAGAGCCACATCCAAGCTGGCATCCCAGGATATGGAGTGATGTTCTGTAGGATATAGTATGGACTGTCATGTGTGGGATTTGGTTTGGGAGCAGTAATGGGTGTAGCCTTTCTTTTCTTTGAGACTTTCTTCTTGGGAGTAGGGCTATCATCAGAATCATCATACTCATCTTCATCATCAGAAGATCCTTGAGGATTATCATATAAATCATTAATGGCCTTAAGAATATCTTTAGAAATTAGCTTTTCAGCCCGAGGCTGTGCTTGAGATTCTGGAAGAGCTGGAGCAACTGTTTCAGGAACATTTACAACAACTAATAAATTTTCAGATATTAACTTATTTTCTTCTACAATGTCAGTCATGATGATTTCATCTAAATCGGGGAGGGGACTGTCATCCATCTTGTATGTTGGAGCTGAAATAGCTTCTGAAGAAGAAGTATCCTTGGAAGGGGATGGTACACTTTGTGGCTCTATTACTGCAAGACTAGCCTTAAGTTGCTTGGCAACTGTGGGGCTTATTGGTATAGTGTATGGTATAATGGCCAAAGAATGTTGATAAGAAAACCTGGGTAGAATATCTCTGTGAATAAAATTGAATAACTATAATAAAGAATTCAAGTTAACTGTGGGATTTAGAATATAATCACCAACACTTTCAAGTTCAGCTATAACTGGCTAATCCATATCTGTATCTGGCTTAATTAAATCTATTATATCAGTAGGAGTGGTTGTTTCCTCTGAAGAATCTGACATCATTGAATCTGTTTCTGCTTCTGCTACTATTGCTGCCACTGGAACTTCTTCATCATGGAGCGTCTCCCCCTGACTGGTTGTAGGAGGTCCTGGAGCCAGTCCCCCAGAAGAAGGGACAAGGGATAGAGCAACAATTTTGGCAGAGAGAGTATTGATGGAAGCAGTGAGAGGAGCTAGAGCATCAGCTAGAAGTTTATTAAGGGTGGGAGAGATGAATGCTAGCAGATCTTTAGCAATGTCAGATAAGTTTATGTTGAGAGATTTTGGAGTAGTGGAGGAGTATGGAGTGTGATGACCACAATTTGAGCAGACAGATAATGCACTGGACATATCTGTGTGTGTGTTGTCAGGTACAGTAGATGGAATGTCAGTTTGGATGACTAGGGGGAAGGGAATAGAGGGAGTTGCAGTTGTTGAAAGGGGAACTGTTGTTGTGGAAGTGGAGATGGGTTCCTGATGTGTAGATGGTTGAGGAAATAGTACATTGAAGATGTGGGAGGAGATAAATATGTCAGGGTGTGTGGTAGTTAAATGAGGTGGAAGTGGAGATTAAGGTGGAGTGATGTGCTCAGGAGATGGAACTGGAGTTGATGCTGGTGTGGGTTGATGTTGTTGGTGAGTTGGTGAGGTAGGGACTGGAGAGTGAACTGGTGATGGAGTTGGTGTGGGTAGATGAATTTGATGTTGTTGTTGTTGAAGTAGAGGAGGAGAAGGAATTGTGGAAGAGGAGGGAACTTCTTCTGGAGGTGGAGGAGCGGCTATGACGGCTCTTGTGCTCTCAGAAGTTCTTGAAGATGAAGAATCCTTGGGTGGATTTGTGATTCTCCTCTCCCATCTACCAAATAGGGCAGAGGTTAGCCTTTTGGAAGTAGTTATGAACACTGTTGTGGAAACTGGTGCTTGGTGATGTAATCATGTGCTGTGTGTTTGCCGAACAGCACTTTCCCAACTACATCTGCTAAGAATTTATACTTAGCAGACAAGTTCTTCTTCAGCAGCTTGTTTGGGTTATCACAGAATGACACATTTTAATCAACATATTATTATATTCCTCATTGTCCATTTCTATCTCTTCATCACCATTCAGTAGTCCGAAAATTTCAGTTAGTACAGTAGGGGAGAGGGAAACTTGATTACCTGAAATTGTTCCCATCATATTATCTTCTTTTGATGTTGTAGATGTATATACCCATTCTTTTATTTCAGCCATTACAATCTTGATGCGGTGGGTCATGAAGTTCTGCAGATTCTGCTCTGCAAACAGTTCCAAAATTTTGACAAAGATTGGGTCAGAATGTTGAAAAGAGTCGAAGTCAATATTGAAGCCTATATCAAATTTCATTGCAGAAATAACGCTCGCCGCAATCGCCATGAGTTCACCTGCAAGAGAAAAACAAAGATCAAGTGCAAGAGAACTGAAAGCGTGGGACGGAACTCGAAGAAATCTTAGATTTAAGGTTTTCAGAATAAGAATCGGCAGACTCCGTTCAACGAAAAAAAAATTCTTCGATCTGGGGTCGACGAAATATTTTATAGTCAAAAGTATTCGTCGATCTCAGTCCAAAGATGTGAAAATATTTCATTGAGTTCAGTTCGACGAATATTTTCTGAAGCAAATTCGTCAATCTCCGGTCGACGAAAATAGCTTCACTCACAGAGAGTTTGTCGATCTCCGTTTGACGAATTTCTCGAGAACTTTTCACAGTTTGTCGATCTCTGTTCGAGGAACTTTGAAAAATTCGTCGACCATAGACAGAAATTAAATTAAAACTTCTTCATTTATCATGCCAAGCTGATTTATGAAGAACAGATGGTTTCTCTCATCCAAAGGTTTGGTGAAGATATCTGCTCTTTACAAATCAGTGTAGATATAAACAAGGTTAATTTTATTTTTGTCTACACACTCTCTAATGAAATGTTGTCTAATGTCTATATGCTTAGTCCTACTGTGATGGACTGGATTTTGTGCAATGGAAATTGCACTTGTGTTGTCACATAGTAGAGTTGAATTATTTAAGTTGAACCCATAGTCTAGAAGTTGGTTCTGAATCCACAGCATCTGTGAACAGCAACTGTCAGCTGCTATGTATTCTACTTCAGCAGTTGAAGTAGACACAGATGACTGCTTTTTGCAAAACTAAGAGACTAATCTTGCACCAAGGAATTGACATGTTCCAGAGGTGCTTTTTGTAACACCCCCTATCCGTCGCATAGCATATAACAGTAGTTCCGGCCTAGGCCCGACGCCATATACCACAGACAGACCGGGTGGTTACTTAATGGAAACCATTCAACCAATCATAACGTCCTACACAGAGCATTCTAGCGGAAGCAATTTATAAGTTGCAATTAAAGGACCCAGCAATAAGCATGAATGTCCACTAAACACCCAATAGGAATGTAGTACATACACAAGTACTAGCCTTAAGGCCTTACAAAATGGTTTACTTCAAATTACATGTTCTACAAACCACGGCACGCAGGCCGGTCATACATGAATAAAAGCAAGTAAACACTTCAATTAGGCCTTCAAGGGCCGGCTTCGCAATTTGGGCTTTAGCCCGCTATTGACCGCTTGGTCCAGCAGCACCTGCAAGCAACAAAACCACCGCACGGTGGCAAACAAAGGCAACGGTCAACAATGTTGACCAAATTATAACGATCCCGCCCCCAACTCGGGGCGACGATGCTCCTTCCCTGCATTTTATTAGCATAAGCGAGCAATATAGTATTGACACAACATCACAGGTGTAGGCACGCAAGGCCACACACCCCGTGCACTCAGGGCACATTCTCGGTGATCACGGTCAAGTCCTTCGGCTCACCACCATCTCTTTGGACGTCGAAACAATGAGCAATTTGTCTTCCCGGCATGGGTCACGGTAATTGAAACCATAGACCGCCGAAGACCCTCATCTATGCCAACGGCTCTAATCCAAATGACATAGAACGGGTACAGTTCCATCTAACCCATGCTCACATCGCAACCTTAATTAAACACATATGCGCAGGTCAAACTTCTCCCAAGTCCCGTTTCCGTCACACATTTCACATAACTCAGTTATGTTCACGTTGGCTCTCAGGCCTCAAAGTTGGCAAGATCACGCATCCGCCCAGTTTTCCGGGTGCACCTTAGGGTTAATCCCCAAGGCTCCCTATTGCAATCTACCATGTAGAAAACTCGAAAAACAACCAATCGCACGGAGTCTTCTCCGACATTTATGCAATGCAACCTCACCGATCCAGACCAACATGTCCGGGTAGGCTTCACACATCATGCCTATGTCCGTTCTCGCTTACAGACTCTACACAATGGGAACTATTCATGTCTACCCGAAGGAACGCCTCCAACCCATCGCAAACTCGCGAGAGCGGGCTTCCTTTTGCAAAAGAAGTAGAGCTTCACATGCTCAAGTAGATAATCGTTACCCTAGCGTTCTTCCTTGCCGCCATGGAAATGTAAGCGGATGAAAAGCACCGCACTCTCTTTGCCTCCTTAGATCCGAAGTCAGCTCGCGATTTGGAGCTTCGAAGCTCCTCCAATGGCCGGATCTAAGCTTCTTCTTCTTCCTTTGCTCTACTCTCTCTCTTGAATTAGAAAGAGAACCACTCAAAAGAAATGAGGGTTCCAAAGATCCAATCCCGGGTATATCCCATCAGGAATAACCCCCAGCCATTGGATCCCAAATTAAAGAAACGAACGGCCTTGATTCGGGCCTGAAATGCTAAAACTGGGACGAACACGGCCTGAGACACGCCCGTGTCTAGGGCCGTGTCCCTCATTCGCCGTCAAAATCGACGCGTATGGAAAAACACACGGGCATCCAACACGCCCGTGTTCGACCTGTCACGCCCGTGTTCCACCTGACACGGCCCTGTGGTCGGCTGTGTGACCCCATCGACACAGCCCCGAAAATAACCCTAGACTCACACGGGTATTGGGCACGCCCGTGTCCTAACCCGTGTCTAACTTGAACACGTATGGGCTCTAGGCCGTGTGCACTCTCTCGACATTTCGTCGAGCGAAGTTCGTCGACTACCTGACACGGCCTTGGACATGCCCGTATCCTAGGTCGTGTGCCTTGTCTCGACACATCGTCGAGCAAAATTCGTCGACTCCCTGGTCCGATCGTCGACACGGGCTCGACACGCCCCGAGACACGCCCGTGTCTCAGGCCGTGTTCTCTGCTCGAGGATCATCGACTCCAAAATCGTCGACCTCTCGACCAAATCATCGACTCCAGCCTAACACGCCCTGGGACATGCCCGTGTCCCAGGCCGTGTGCCCCCTGCTAGAATCCTATTTTGGCCCAAAACGCCTCCCGTCGCTCTTTTGAATTTTGGGGCGTTACAACTCTCCCCCTCTTAAAAGAATTTCGTCCACGAAATTATATAAAGAAATATAAGTACAAAACCAAAATTTATATCTGAGCGGAACAACTCCGGATATTCATGAAGCATAGTCTGCTCTCGTTCCCAAGAGAGCTTCTCACAACCGCAATTGTCCCATCGGACCTTGACCATCCTGATCTCTTTATTGCGTAGCCGCTTGACCTCCGAGTCTTCAATCCGCACGGGCTTGGCTCTAGTAGTCAACCAACTATCCATCGGCACTTGATCAACCACGATTACTTGCGAAGGCTCTTGCACCGCCTTCCATAGCACCGAAATATGGAATACATCATGTAAACCACTTAGCTCCACTGAAAGCTTCAACCGATAGGCTGCTTCACCAACTCGCTCCAGAACATCAAACGGCCAAAGGTACCTCGGGCTTAGCTTTTTCAACCGCCGCACCCGCGAGACACCCTTGAACGGCTTGATCTTTAAGTACACCCAGTCGCCCACAGCGAACTCCACGTTCCTGTGCTTGACATTATAGTACTTCGCTTGCCGGTCCTGAGCGATAAGCAACTTCTCCCGAATGGTACGAACAAAAGACGTAGCATCTTCCACCTCTTGGCACTTGTACAACTTTGACTCACCCGTTTCTAACTAAGACAACAGAGTGCGACATTTTCTCCCATATAGGGCCTCGAAGGGCGCCATTTGAATGCTCGTCTGGTAGCTATTGT
This sequence comes from Platanthera guangdongensis, assembly GCA_039583875.1. Classification (NCBI taxonomy): domain Eukaryota; kingdom Viridiplantae; phylum Streptophyta; class Magnoliopsida; order Asparagales; family Orchidaceae; genus Platanthera; species Platanthera guangdongensis. The sequence goes on along the minus strand of CM077148.1, from coordinate 150,088,434 downwards.
TGTACGCAAATTCCACCAAATAAAGATAGTCTTCCCATTGCTTTCCAAAGTCCAAGACACACATGCGGAGCATGTCTTCCATAGTTCTATTGACCCTCTCGGTCTGCCCATCCATTTGCGGATGGAAGGCTGTGCTGAATTTTAACTTTATTCCCAACATTTTCTGCACTAGCCTCCAATCATTGGACGTGAACCGTGCATGTCGGTCACTCACGATGCTGCGGGGCACACCGTGAAGCCGCACTATATTATCCACATATAGTTTTGCCAACTTCTCCACCGGATCATCCTTCCTATGCGGAATGAAGTACGACACCTTCGTTAGCCGATCTACGACCACCCAGATGGCGTCGTTTCCCTTTTGTGACCTTGGCAAACCGTGCACAAAGTCCATAGAGATGTCGTCGAATTTCTACTCCGGAATAGGCAAGGACTTCAGAAATCCTCCCGGCTTTTGGCACTCCGCCTTCACCAAGGCGCAAGTTTGGCACTTCGCTACGTAGAGCGCCACATCCTTCTTCAAACCCGGCCACCAAAACAGTTTCTTTACATTGCGGTACATCTTCGTGCTCCCCGGGTGAATTGAGTACTTAGTATGGTGTGCTTCGTACAACAATTCCACCCGCAAATTGCCCACACTTGGGACGCACAGACGACCGTCTTTCCAAAGCAATCGGTCCTCCACAATGAATTGGGAATTTGACCCATCCAGAGGTTCTACCATGAACTGCTTCATATGAACATCCATATCCAAAGCCTGCCGAATACGATCAGCCAGGTCATATTGGACTTCAGTCCAATTCAGTACTGCTTCAGCACTTGATTGCTTATCCACACAAACAATCTCCAACGCCTCCAACTCCCGAATCAACCGCTCGTCATGGATCGACAGCCAATTGGCTTGAGCTGGGGCCTGGTGACTCAACGCATCCGCAACCGCATTACTTTTACCAGGCACGTAGTGGATCTTGAATGTATAGTCCCCCAGGAACTCCATCCATCTACGCTGCCGCATATTCAGATCTTTCTGATCAATTAGATACTTCAGGCTCTTGTGATCGTTGTAGATATCAATCATCACACCGTACAAATAATGCCTCCACAGCTTCAAGGCAAAAATTACGGCCGCTAACTCCAATTCATGGACCGGATAATTCCTCTCGTGCACTTTTAGCTGTCTCGAGCCATAAGTTATTACACTTCCGTGTTGTAGTAGCATGCACCCCAAACCGCTGCCCGAAGCATCGCTATAAATCTCATAACCTTCGGTCCCACTCGGCGAACTCAGCACAGGCGCCGTGGTCAACCGGCATTTCAACTCCTCAAAAGCTCGCGCGCACTCCAGCGTCCAAACAAACTTCTGCTCCTTCCTCGTCAAAGTGGTGAGAGGTAACGCTATCTGCGAGAAGTTCTCTACGAAACACCTATAATAGCCGGCAAGCCCCAGAAAGCTCCGGACTTCCGCTACCGTAGCAAGCTCAGGCCACTACCGTATCACAACAATCTTCGCTGGATCCACTGCAATACCCTCCCCACTCACTATATCACCGAGGAACGCCACTGAGGATAACCAAAACTAGCACTTCGAGAACTTGTCATACAATTGATTCCTCCTTAGTGTCTCCAAAACCAAATGAAGATGCTTGAAGTGATCTTCCTCACTCTGCGAGTACACCAAAATATCATCGATGAAGACGATCATAAAATGGTGCAAGTACTCCCTGAAGGTCCTGTTCATCAAATCCATGAACACTGACGGCGCATTAGTCAGCCCAAACGGCATGACCGTAAACTCGTAATTCCCGTATCTCGTACTGAACGCTGTCTTCGGGATATCACTCTCCCTTATTTGCAGCTGATAGTACTCGGACTTGAGATCCAACTTTGAGTACACCGTCGACCCGACCAACTGATCAAAAAGATCATCGATCCGGGGGATCGGGTACTTGTTCTTTTCCATCAACTTGTTGAGCTACCGATAATCAATACATAGCCTCAAGCTTCCGTCCTTATTCTTAACAAAGAGGAACGGCGCGCTCCAAGGAGTAGAACTTGGGCGCACATACCCTTGCTCCAACAACTATTGCAGTTGAACCTTCTGCTCCGCCATTTCTTTAGGCGCTAGCCGATATGGAGAGCGTGACACGGGCTTTGCATCTGGTACGAGCTCTATCGTAAAATCTATCTCCCATTGAGGCGGGGCTCTAGGAAGATCTCTAGGGAACACATCAGGGTACTCCGATACCACTGAAATAATATCCCACGTGGGCTTCGGCTTTGCAACCTCCACTATTGTAAAGAACAGTTCTGCACCGGCACGAACCACCTTCACCACCTGAAGAGCAGACATCAACGTCTTGCTCGACCCATTGAAGCCCGTAAAAGTCGTGTCACGACTTGCTCCCAACTGTTTTCCTTGTGACTGCAATCAATATAGGCTTGCTGCTCCGAGAGCTAGTCCATGAAAAATATAACATCGAACTCCACAAATGGTAGTAACGACGCCTGCAGATCGAACTCTTGATTCCCAATGCGAATCTTAACACCGCAAATTCTATCCGCGCGCATCGAACACCTATTGGGCAACAACACATCTAACTTATCCTTCGCCATCGAAGAAGGGACTCCGATGCGTGATATAAATCCTTCGGACAAGAAGGAGTGTGAAGCTCCTGTATCGAAGAGTGCTCTTGCTGGATTTTCACAAATCAACATAAATCCTAAACAAGCAGTGGTAAGGTAATATGTGCATAACAAGTATTTCAAGAAATTAACTTGATATAAATTAAACTGTACCTGTCACCACATCCGCCTGTTTGATGGCCTCCTATTGGCCAAGATTATACACCCTTGGTTGGGCCGGAGCATAATGGGACGCGGTTGACTCCACCGCCTTGCCCTTCTTTTCGTAAGTCGCTCCCGGCTTCCTTTCGGACTTGGGATGTCTGCTCCAACAGTCATGGGCAAAGTGCCTCGACTTTCTAGAAGTAAAACATGCGTCCGAGGTCCGACCCGTAGTCGCCCCAGAAGCACCAGAAGAAGGAGCTGGACCCGAAGTCTTATGCTTCTTGAAGAATTTTTGATAGCCGGAATTTGAAGTAGTCGGCACTTTGAACCCAGACTTCTTATCACCAACGCTTTTCTTTGCTTGTACATTCTTCATGTCCTTCTCCAAGGACCGGCCCGTGTTGACCAAAGTCAAGAAACCCTGCGTCATCAGCCCCGAGAGCATTAGCCTTAACTCATCTCTCAACCCTTCGTAGAATCGATTCGTCTTGCGCTCCTCATCTGCTATGGTGGAGCTAGCATATCGACTCAGACAAGTAAACTCGTGGAGATATTCATCCACGATACTGTCTCCTTAAATGAACTTCAGGAACTCGTTCTCCAACGCTATCCTCTACGCCGAAGGGAGGTATCTAGCCAAGAATAGTCTCGAGAACTCCTCCATCGAGACATCAACAAGTTGCCTACCTCTCAATAGATGCAGCTCCAATCCTTCCCCCCACATTCTCGCTTCACCGTCTAGAAGGAACGTAGCAATGTTGGTCATTTGCCACTCCTCTATCTCCGTTGATGTCATGACTCTCTTCACCCTGGAGAGCCAGTCTTCATCTTGAGATGGGGTTCCCAACCCCGAGAATACCAGAGGATTAAAGCTCATGAAATGTTTGAGCTGTCTCTCAGTTGCCCTCCTTGGCATCAATGGCTCCACTACTACCTGCTCCACCGCAGGAGCGGGCTACTGCATTTGCCTTGCAGGCTGCGTATTCATCATGTCGAACACTTCTTCGGCCACCAATCATATGGTCTCAGCCGATGGAGATGTTGCAGGAGCAACATCTGGTGCACTGCTAGCCTCAGGAACTCGACGTTCTGACGGCCCAGCACCACTTCTAGTCACCTATAGTGGTACAAAACACCGTAAAGCGAGCAAACAAAATTGCAAAAGAAATTATAGGAATGCGCAGGTTCCTCAAACATGTGTATTTTCATTACTAAGTGGACATTCATGGGTTCTTTTACTGTTATAACGATGACGCACACACATGTGCTCACCATCCCTTAAAAAAAGAATTCGCCCACGAATTCATCTTAAGCCCGACCAAAACCAGTAGTATGATACCAAATTATAACACCCCCAATCCGTCACATAGCATATAGCAGTAGATCCGGTCAGGGCCCGACGCCATATACCACAGACAGAACAGGTGGTTACTCAATGGAAACCATTCAACCAATCATAACGTCCTACACAGAGCATTCTAGCCGAAGCAGTTTATAAGTTGCAATTAAAGAACCCAGCAATAAGCATGAATGTCCACTAAACACCCAATAGGAATGTAGTACATACACAAGTACTAGCCTTAAGGCCTTACAAAATGGTTTACTTCAAATTACATGTTTTACAAACCACGGCATGCAGGCTGGTCATACATGAATAAAAGCAAGTAAACACTTCAATTAGGCCTTCAAGGCCGGCTTCGCAATTTGGGCTTTAGCCCGCTATTGACCGCTTGGTCCAGCAGCACCTGCAAGCAATAAAACCACTGCACGGTGGCAAACAAAGGCAACGGTCAGCAATGATGACCAAATTATAACGATCCTGCCCCCAACTCGGGGCAGCGATGCTCCTTCCCTGCATTTTATTAGCATAAGCGAGCAATATAGTATTGACACAACATCACAGGCGTAGGCACGCACGGCCACACACCCCGTGCACTCAGGGCACATTCTCGGTGATCACGGTCAAGTCCGTTGGCTCACCACCATCCCTTTGGAGGCCAAACAATGAGCAATTTGTCTTCCCGGCATGGGTCACGGTAATTGAAACCATAGACCGCCGAAGTCCCTCATCTATGCTAACGGCTGTAATCCAAACGACATAGAACGGGTACGGTTCCATCTAACCCGTGCTCACATCGCAACGTTAATTAAAAACATATGCGTAGGTCAAACTTCTCTCGAGTCCCGTTTCCGTCACACATTTCACATAACCCGGTTATGTTCAAGTTGGCTCTCAGGACTCCAAGTTGGCAAGATCACGCATCCGCCCAGTTTTCCGGGTGCACCTTAGGGTTAATCCCCAAGGCTCCCTGTTGCAATCTACCATGTAGAAAACCCGAAAAACAACCAATCGCACGGAGTCATCTCCGGCATTTATGAAATGCAACATCATCGATCCAGACCAACATGTCCGGGTAGGCTTCACACATCATGCCTATGTCTGTTCTCACTTACGGTCTCTACACAACGGGGACTATTCATTTCTACACGAAGGAACGCCTCCAACCCATCGCAAACTCGCGAGAGCGGGCTTCCTTTTGCAAAAGAAGTAGAGCTTCACATGCTCAAGAAGAGAATTGTTACCCTAGCGTTCTTCCTTGGCGCCATGGAAAGGTAAGCGGATGAAAAGCACCTCACTCTCTTTGCCTCCATAGATCCGAAGTCGGCTCGCGATTTGGAGCTTCGAAGCTCCTCCAATGGCCGGATCTAAGCTTCTTCTTCTTCCTTTGCTCTCCTCTCTCTCTCTTGACTTAAAAAGAGAACCACTCAAAAGAAATGAGGGTTTCAAAGGTCCAATCCCGGGTATATCCCATCAGGAATAACCCCCAGCCGTTGGATCCCAAATTAAAGAAACGAATGGCCTTGATTCGGACCTGAAATGCTAAAACTGGGCCGAACACGGCCCGAGACACGCCCGTGTCCAGGGCCGTGTCCATCATTCGCCGTCAAAATCGACGCGTCTGTAAAAACACACGGGCATCCAACATGCCCGTGTTCGACCTGATACGCCCGTGTTCCACCTGACACGGACCTGTGGTCGGCCGTGTGACCCCATCGACACAGCCCCGAAAACAACCCGAGACTCATACGGGTATTGGACACGCCCGTGTCTAACTCGAACACGCCTGGGCTCCAGGCCGTGTTCACTGTCTCGACACTTCGTCAAGCGAAGTTCATCAACTACCTGACACGACCTTGGACACGCCCGTGTCGTAGGCTGTGTGCCTTGTCTCGACACATCATCGAGCGAAATTCGTCGACTCCCCGGGCCGATCGTCGACACGGGCTCGACACGCCCTGAGACACGCCCGTATCTCAGGCCGTGTTCTCTGCTCGATGATCGTCGACTCCAAAATCGTCGACCTCTCGACCAAATCGTCGACTCCATCCTGAGATGCCCTGGGACACGCCCGTGTCCCAGGTCGTGTGCCCCCTACCAGAATCCAATTTTGGCCCAAAACGCCTCCCGTCGCTCTTTTGAGTTTCAGGGCATTATACTTTTCCTGTCTACTCTACATCCAGCGAAGTCAACATCTGAGTATCCAGTTAACTCAAACTCTAACTCAGTGGGATACCAAAGTCCTAGACTAGGATAACTCTTTATATATCTCAAAATCATTTTCAAGAAAATTAGATGAGATTCTTTGGGGTTCACCTGGAACCTAGCATAAAGACATGTAGCAAAAATTATATCTGGTCTGCTTGCTATATGGTATAACAGGGAGACAACAATGCTCGTATATAGTTTCTGATCAACAGGCTTGCCATGTTAATCAGAGTCAATTACATCATTAGTGGCCATGAGTGTTTTCTTTGTAGAGGCATCAGTCATCCCAAACTTTTTGATAAGCTCTTTAGCGTACTTAGCATGAGATTTGAAGATGCCATCATGTAGCTGCTTCACTTGGAGACCAAGGAAGTAGGAGAGCTCTCCCATGCTACTCATTTCAAACTTTGAATGCATGAGGTCAGAAAACCTCTTGCATAGTTTGGAATCTATAGACCCAAATATAATATCATCTACATAAATTTATACTAACAAAATTTGATCCTTATGGTGTCTAGTGAATAATGTTCTATCTACAATGCCCTAGAAAACTTATGCTCTATTAGAAAGCTAGATAAGGTTTCATACCAAGCTTTTGGAGCTTGCTTTAGATCATAGAGAGCTCTATGCAATTTAAAAACATATGAAGGATGAGTTGGAGAGATGAAACCAGGAGGTTGTTCAACATAAACCTATTCTTTAAGTTCTCCACTCAGAAAAGCACTTTTGACATCCATTTGATAAACCTTAAATTTGTCGTAGGTAGCATATGCAAGGAAGATCCTGATTGCTTCTAGCCTTGCAACAGGAGCAAAAGTCTGGTCATAGTCAATTCCTTCCTCTTGCCTATAACCTTGAGCAACAAGCCTTGCTTTATTCCTTATGATGACACCTTGGGCATCCAGCTTACTTCTATATACCCATTTAGTTCCAATGAATGAATAGTCTTGGGGTCTTGGAACTAAATCCCAAACTCTGCATCTCTCAAATTGATTGAGCGCCTCTTGCATTGCAATAATCTAGTGAGGATCTTGCTCTGCATCTTTATTTGATTCGGGCTCAATTTGAGATATGAAACAGACATGCATCAAGTCTTGGTTGAGTTTATGCCTTCTCTGCACACCAACTGACATGTCTCCAATCACTTGAGATATGGGGTGATCTATAAGTGTAACAATTTCAGTGGGTGTAGTTGGTTGTTCAATAACTTGGGGAATAAATTCCTCTTGTGGAATTATGTTAGTTGTTGTTGGTTCATCACTAATTACAGTGTCTTCTTCTTCACTTTCTTCAGCACCTTGTGGAGAAGGATGACTAACTACCTCATTAGTGAAGGTCAGTTCATTTAATCTCTCACACAAATCAGGTTCCGGCAAAGAATTATTGGTAGAAGAAATCTTCTCCTTGTAAAACATATTAGTCTCATCAAAAGACACATGGATTGATTCTTCAATTTTCATTGTACATTTATTATACACCCTATAAGCCTTGCTTACTTGGGAATAACAAAGAAAAATTCCTATTTCAACCTTGGCTTCAAATTTTCTAATGTGTTTCTTATTATTGTTATGTATATAGCATAGGCAACCAAAACTTTTGAAATAATCTACTTTAGGTTTCTTCCCTTTTAGTAGCTCATAAGGAGTCTAATTCTGAAGCTTATGTATAAGACTTCTATTCAGTACATAGTTTGCTGTGCTCACAGCCTCTTCCCAAAAGGATAGGGGCATGCAAGTATCTACAAGTAATGTGCTTGCAGATTCAATCAGGGTTCTATTCTTCCTTTCAGCAACCAAATTTTGTTGAGGTTTAGCAACCAAATTTTGTTGAGGTGTTCTAGGAGCTGAGAAACAATGTATGATACCTTCCTTCTTACAGAACTCTTGCATAAGAAGAGACTCAAACTCAGTATCATGATCACTTCTGATTAATGCAACTGAAGTAGAGTACTCAATCTATATGTTCTTGAGAAAATCTGTAAGAACCTTGAAGTTATTAGACTTAGATCTCAGAAAGAAATCTCATATGAATCTAGAGAAGTCATCTACAATCACTAAAGTACAAGATTTCCCTCCTAGACTTTGTAGTACAATATGGCCAAAAAGGTACATATGTAGCAAGGACAGTACTCTAGGTGAGTCACTTTTATTTAATGATTTGAAACTACTTTTAGTTTACTTGCCTAATTGACAAGCACTGCAAAGGCTTTCCTTCTTATATGGGAAAGAAGACAATCCTCTAACAAGGTTGTCCCTAGATAGTTTGGCAATGTTTTTCAAGTTAACATGACCTAGTCTCCTATGCAAAGGTCATTATTGTTACTGGTTGAATTAAATAAACATATTTCTGATTTAGCTGACTGGAAGTTAACTATATAAATGTTTCCTACTCTAGTGCCAGTCAATACTACATGATCATCGAAAGAAGTAATAATGCAGGAAGTTTTAGTAAATGATACCTAATACCTTTCATCATATGATTGACTTATGGAGATAAGGTTGTGCTTCAGTGCATTTACATAAGCAACATTCTTGCAGGTGACAGCTCCAACCTTGACCTTTCCATATCCTTCAGTCTGGCCACAATTGGAGTCACCAAATATTAATTTTGGTCCAAGCTTTTTCTTGTAATTAGTTAAGTTGTCCTTATTTCCAGTCATATGCTTAGAACAACCACTATCCAAATACCAATGTTGCTCTGTGGTAGGATAGTCTTTCACCTGCAATAAAACAGGTGAGTCATTCATGACCCAAGTTACCTTGGGTCCTTCCTTCTTTATATAACTAAAGTTGGAAATGAATGAACATTCAGGTTGGCTTTTATATCCTAAAGGGTGATATTTCCTGGGTGGAATGATCCATTGATTAAATTGATTATTAAATGTTCTTGGTTTGTTATAAGTTTTAGAAGAATTAAAATTTCTGTTATATTGAACTGCGTTCGGCGAATTCTGGTGAGTTCGTCGACCTGAGTTCGACGAATGGGGGTGAGTTCGTCGAACTCCATTCAGAGAATGAGAATATCCATTCTCTAGACCCCAAAATAGTCGATCTCTGGTCGACGAACCATACTAGTTTCGTCGATCGTATTTCAACGAATTATTGTAGTAGAAATTTGTGTTCGGAGTTCGTCGAATGGGGTTCGACAAACTATACACATTTTGTCGATCTGCGTTTGACGAAATCTGTTGAACATTGTTATTATTTGGATTTTTCTTCTTGTTTTTCCTTTTCTTATTCTTAAATTTTAGTTCTGCTTGTTTATCACTATTATTATTATCCAACTTTTCCTTTCCTTTCCTTTTTCTGATACAAATTTTATAGGTGTAGTTAGAATATTTTTCTGAATTAGTGGGGGTTGGCTTCATGATGCAACTAAGCCCAGTTTGCTATTTAAACTGGCATTTACTGTTCTTGTGATGTCCATCAACTTGATACTTCTCCAATTTAGGGATTCTTCAAGTCTCCTAGTCTAAGCTAACTCAGAGTTTAGTGAAATTATTTGCTCTTGAGCTAATGTTAGTTCAACTTTTAGTTTAATGTGTTCTGAAATAGGTTTTCTTGTTCAGATAATTTTTCTCTAAGTGTCTTAATTTCTTTTTCAGAATTTTTTAATTCCATACACATGGATTTAAATTCAATTTTAAAATTATCAGAACTATAATCAAATGAAGATAGTACCTGATCAGCTTCAGATTAAGATTCTTCATTATCAGATTGTTCTTCAGCCTCTGATGGGCTGTAAAAGGCATTGATAGCCGTGAGGCAGACTTCCCTTGCCTTTGTCTCTTCTTCCTCTTCACTAGAGCTGGAGGATGTGGATTCATCTTCTGTATCACTCCAGGTTTCAGCAACAAAGCCCTTCTTCTTCTTTTTGTGCTTGATGGAGGGAGGTCTGATGTATTGCTATCTTCTGGAGTCCTTCTCTCTTCTTCTTTCTTTCTTTTGATTTTCAGGACACTCTGAGATGAAGTGTCTTGGTTTCCTATACCCAAAACACACTATTTCTTTAGTGGGTGTTTTATTATACCTGGGCTTATCATCCTGCCGGGATGACTTTCTCCTAAAGTCCTTCCTAGCCATCTTGTAGAATCTCTTAGCTAAGAGACTTAGGAGTTCTTCATTTGATGTTGAAGCTTCTGGTTCTTCATTAGCTTTGAAAGCTATATTCTGCTCCTTTATTGTTGGAGGAGGAGTACTTTGTTATGCTGCTTCCCTGGACTTGATCAACAGCTCATAGGATTTGAGCTTTCCTAGGAGAGATTCTGCGAAAATCTCATTCAAACTTTTAGCCTCCTTGATTAGCCAGATCCTCGAATCCCATGAGCTTGGGAAGCACATAAGGATCTTGTTATTGATCTCAATGAGAGAGATGTCTTTGTCCAAGGTCTTCAACTCACTGATAGTTACACTTAATATATTGTACATGTCACTAACAGATTCAGCTTCATCTTTCTTGAAGTTCTCATACTGTGAGATGATAGTTGATCTTCTATCTTTTCTCTCATCTGCTGAGCTAGCAACAATCTGGTTGAGAGAGTCCCAGATTGCCTTGGCAGATGTGCATTCGGCCATCTTTTGGAAGATGTCATCTGACATGGTTTGAGCCAATATGTTCATGGCTTTTGCATCTGCAATCTTTGCCTTCTTCTGTGCATATGTTCACTCAGGTGGTGGAACATCATGAGTGCTTGATGTTAATATAGATGTAGATATTGTTGGTTGAGGAGAACCTGTCAAAATAGAATTGTAGATGTCCTCATCAATTGAATTCATATACAACCTAATTCTTGCCTTCTAGATTGCAAATTTATTCAAATTGCAGACTGGAGGTCTGGTGGTTGCATAGTCCTTGTTCTGTGTCATGCTGTGAACTAAATAAACCTAAGTTTAGATCTAACACAGGATCTTTTGGTTCAAGGGTTAGCTTGTACAACAAAAGGAACCTTGCTCTGATACTAATTGAAAGATGGGGTTATACCTGATTTACTCTAGAGGGGAGGGGGGTGAATAGAGTAATAAAAAATCTTTTTGTTGTTTTATAAATTATGAGTGTAATAAAAAGGTGATACCAAATTAATAGAGAAAACATAATCTAAGATAAACTACCAAAGCACAACTAGACTAATCTATGACAGGCACAGCAAGAATAATAAGAAAAAGGGCAACCAGATAACACAAAAAATTTTATAGTGGTTCCCCAACTAGGTACATCCACTCTTCTACCACCCTGGTAGGAATCCACTAGCAGGTTTTGATTAGATGACTGCCACCAATGAGCTTTTGATCGGGTGCACAAAAACCAAAATAAACTTTTGAAGGGAGTTAATAAACCCTTTATATAGAGGGGGGGGGGGGAGAGATTGATGGTGTCTTCTCTTTCTCTATTCAACAGAGAAGACAAGTTGATTTGCTATTGTCAAGAACTCCTTTCAATATCACTTGGAGTCTTGCACAGGGTGTAGGTCTTCAGTCTTCAGCCTTGACTTGAAAATGTTGATCCAGGAACTTCTGACTGATATGAAGATGTTGTCCTTAAAGAATCCTGGAGTGAAGGTTGAAGAAGACTCTTGATTTGTAGTTGATGTTCTTCTTCTTCTTTAGTAAGGTCAAGGAGAAAACAAACTGTTTTCTATACAGAGAAGGTTCAGAATATTATTGCTGTAGATTTTTTCTGTATCTGTATTTCTCTTTGTGTACTTCTTGTCGTCTGAAAAGAAAAATTCTTTTATATATTCAGTCGAATTCTCCTTTGAATTTCGAATTGTCTGCATTAATTGCTGACGGCCTGGAGAATGAAAACTAACTGGAGAGAATATTTTCATAAATTAATTTCCCCAACTGTCCCATTAAATAGAGCAAGTAATTAACCTGATGAACATCATAATCAATACTGCCACTAACGGCTATATTCCGAGAATATAAGCATTAATTACTCAGGAATTACTGCTAGAGAATAAGAACAAAATGCGAAAATTTTTAAGTCTGGAACTGCACAGAAATCATTGAGCAGAGAACAGATTTCGTTGACCTGAGATCAAAGTTCGTCGACTAGAGAAATCATGTTTGTCGCCCTTAGAATTCTTGTTCGTCGACCTGAGAACCAAGTTCGTCGACCTGAGTTCAGAGAGCTGTATTCTGTTACTATCTTGCCAATAATGTGGTCAAAGTTTGTCAAGCTGATAACTTGTTTTCATCGACCTGAGTTCAGAGAAAGTATTTTGGACATAATGTGGTGAAGTTGAACTGCAGAGTTCGTCGACCTGAGCTCGAATATCGTCGAGCTCAACTCAGAGAATTGACTCTGAGTTCGTCGAGCGGAGCACGACAATTGTCGAGCTGAGCTCAACGAACATCGAACAAACTTTCTGAACTTAATTTTCTTCTAAGTCTTGAATCTTCTGCTATCTTCAGATGGTTGGTTCATGTGTGGTTGATTCTAAGGACTTAGCCTAAACTCTAGGACACAGACATGACCCTGGTTATACATGGTGGGTCAATCATCCTAGTCAGTGAACCTAGCCCAAATCCAACTAGGGATCCAACACTTTCGATGGATTTCATTACTGGATTCCCGAGATCTCCCCGAGGCCACGATTCAGTTTAGGTTATAGTGGACTGATTGAGGAAGTGTGATCACTTCGTGTCGTTCAAGGTTGACTACTCCATGAAGAAAATAGCTGAGTTATACTTGGATAGGGTCGTCAGGTTACATTTAGTGCCTGTTAGTATTGTATCAGATCGAGACTCCAGGTTTACGTCTCACTTTTGGAAAAGCCTATAGGAAGGATTGGGCACTGATCTGTAGTATTCCACCGCTTATCATCCGCAAGCTAATGGTCAAACAGAGAGAGTAAATCAGATCGTGGAAGATATGATCAGATGTTATATTTTGGACCACAGAAGAGTGTGGGATGAGCGTTTGAGACTAATGGAATTTGCATATAACAATAGTTTCCAAGAGAGTTTGCAGATGGACCCGTTTGAAGCTTTGTATGAGAGACGTTGCAGAACTCCCTTATTTTGGGCCGAGGTTGGTGAGAGACCGTTGTTGTGTCCTAAAGCGTTAGAAGAAATGGATGTTTCTATAAAGAATATTTGAGAGAAGCTTCGGATAACTCAAGAGCGCTATGAGAAGAATGTCAATCGGCGTAGGACCAATTTGGAGTTTGTAGTTGGGGACATGGTGTTTCTTAAAATTTCCTCGATGTCTGCTGTTAAAAGGTTTGGTAAGAACCATAAGTTGGACCCGAGGCATGTGGGACATTTTAAAGTTGTTGAACGGATTGGTGTGTCAGCATATAGGCTGGATTTGCCCGCAAGTTTTCCCGGTTTGCACGATATTTTTCACGTGAGCCAATTGTAGAAGTGTGTGCTAAGTAACAGGCAATTTCTTGATTTTGTTCCCCAGTTGGAGCCCAATCTTTCATATGTGGAAGTGCATATTTGTGTTTTTGATACTCAAGATCAGGTATTGTGATGGAAGACAATACACATGGTTAAAGTTTTGTGGAAGAAGCAAGACGTGGAAAGTGCGACTTGGGAGTTGAAGTCAGCTATGAGGGAGGCTCATCCTCATCTGATCTCTTGATGTTTTTGGTAAGTGTTTTCTCTGTTAGCCTATGATTGCTTTTATTCTGTTATGGATTTGATCCTATTTTTGTTAAGTTTCGGGAGGACACTTCTTTTTAGTAGTGGTGGCTGTTACGCCCCTGATTTTTCGGTATTTATTTTTATTCTCATAGTGCTGTAATTTTGGCATCAAGGCATTACATTGATGTGTATTTGGCATGTGTCGTTGTTAGAGCATGGTTTTTTCTCTTTAGGTTTTCAATGTGGTTGGGTTTTAGTCTTTTTGCAAGATTCCCTCGCGAGTCGGGTCTATTTTGGTGACTCGGTGGAGCTTTTTATAGGGATATGGTGGTATTTTGTCTTCGGGTAGTGTTTTACCTAGGGTTGTCTTATCAGATTTGGATTTAGACTTCGTCATTAGATTCGTAGCATCGGTATTTAGCTACGGGGTGATTTTCGTTAAATTCCGAGGTCGTTTCGATTTCAGGTCATTTTGGCACTATTTAATTTATTATTATTATATATTATTTATATATAAACGCGTGAACCGAAACCCTATCCCAGCTATTCATAATCTTCCTAAACCGAGCGGTGGAGTCTTTCGTGAAAATAGAAAGAGCGGTGGATGGGCTTGTTTCAGCCGGTGATTTTCGGTGATCCGGTGATCAGATTCGTCAATAAAGAAAAGATTTGGGAAACTCTCGGCAAGAGCTACGCGATTGTGGTAGGTTTTTCCCGATTCCTCGATTTTTATACATTAGGGTTAGTGATTTTGACTTCTTTTCCCCCAAATGTTTCAGGAAACGTCACTAGGATCTTTCTACGGCCGACCCATGTTGAGGTGCAAGCGGGCGACCGTTCTTCGAAGGTTCAAGGCAAGTGGACTTTTCCCCCTTGCATGTCCGTTTCTTACTTGACTTCTTCTCTCTTTTCTCCCCCCTTAGAATGTAGGGTAAGTGTAGGTTGACTCATGAAAAGAACCCTCTAGGTTAGGGCAGGATTCCGACCAAGCCAAGGAGATTAGGTTTAGAAGTTAAAGTGTAATTCAGCATATATCACTGAGAAAATTGTCAGGTATCGTTATGACTGATTTAGCAAGTGTTGGAACCCTAGTTCTGATTTGGTCAAGGATCACTATTAGGATGTTTAGATTGACCCAAAATGTATTGTCATGGGTCATAGGTTTATTTCCAAATCTGCCTCAGAAGGACTCTCCAGAATTGCTGAAAGAATTCCAAGAAATACAGTTGTGACAAAGTCTGGAACTCAGTTCGACGAATGTCGAACTCAGGTCGACGAACTCAGAGTTCCTTCTCTGAGTTTAGGTCAACAAACTATGATCTCAAGTAATAATTTTAGCTCGACAAAATCGAGCAGAGCTCGACGAACTCCGAGCTCAGGTCGATGATCACTGAACTCAAGACAGATTCTCAGCTCGACGAAATGGAAACAGAGCTCGACGATCTGCGAACCCAGATCGACGAATTGTGTGCAGTTTTCAGGCAGATGTTTTACCGTTGGCAGAATTAATTAAGGGGATTATAACTCTCATATTTAATGGAAATAGCCACACAAAGGCAACATTAAATGTGGGTTGTTTCAGAAGGTAATTCTGAATTAATTCCCAAGGCATCTTCTACTCTCTTGGGAATGCTTCTGCCATTGTCAAGATAAATGAATTTAAATGTTTGAATTCGACACAAGAGAACAAAGAAAAGACAGAAAGTAGAATAGAGAAGAGAAGAAGGCTTTCCTTTTCAGAGAAGGATCAACTCTACATCAATCAAGATATCCACAGATTTCTTCATTTGCTCCAGGCTTTTCAAGAGACACACATCAATATCTGTCAAAAAAGCTTGCTGGAGATCATCATCAATTTGAATGCCTACACCCTGAAGCAAAGCATCCTTCTTTCCTGAACCATTCAACATCTCAGGGGGAGCTTTGACATCATCAACATTCACTAGTCTTCTCTCAGTGATTTGAGACAGAGAAGACAACATCATTTCTTTTTCCTTTCCTGTGTACAGGGTTTTTACTCCCTTCAAAAGTAAATTCTTGGTGGCAGGGCACCTCATCAAAAACCTGTGTGTTCTTTTTTGGGCACCTGATCAAAAGCCTAAAGGGTTGTGAGATCTCCCTATAAATAGACCTTGTGGTGGCAGTCACCTGATCACAAACCTGATAGTGGATTCCTATTAGAGTGGTAGAAGAGTGGATGTACTCAGATTGGGGAACCACAAAAATACTTATGTCATCTGGACTGCTTGCTTTGCCTTCTTTATTTTATGTGCTGTGATTTCTTTTCTCGTTATATATTTATCTCTAGTGTAAATTTCAGATCTATCCCCTATCTTTCGATTGGTATCAGAGGATTATCAATTGCCTAAGTCACTTTCCATTAGTATTAAAGGTTTACCATTTCTTTCAATTGGTATTAGAGGGTCATTTCTTTGGTTGTACAGGCTAACGCCTGAACCAAAACGATCTGATAGATCTTATATTTCTTAAGAGTTTATCATGGCACAAAATGAAGAGTTTTCGAGCACCAGACCTCCTATGTGCAATCTAGATAAGCTTGCACTATTGAAGGTAAGGATTAGGCTTTTTATGAATTCTGTTGATGAAGCCATTTACAACTCCATTTTGACAAGTCCTTATTAACCATTGGAAACAACAAGCATCAATGTTGTTCCATCACCTCAATGGATAGAAGCCCAAAAAAGGCTAAAGATTGCTGATGCACAAGCAATGAACATTCTTGCACAATAAATGTCTGCTGACATTCTTCAGGAAATTGCTGAATGTTCATCAACAAAAGATATTTGGGACTCCCTCACTACAATGTTTGTTGGATCAGCTAAAGAAAGAAACTTTGAAGCTGAAACTTGGAGTGACTCTGAAGCTTCATCCTGTACAACTGAAGATGAAGAAGAGTCTAGAGCAAGAGAATTTTACCTAATGACAATAAATTCCTCTTGCAGTAACTCAGATGAACAATCAGACTCTGAAGTAGAATCTGAATCAGAAGAGGATCAGGTAATCTCTTCCTTTGATTTTTCTTCAGATCATTTTAAAGAACATTTTAAAAATATGTGTAAAGATTTTATCTAATCTGAGAAGAAAATAAAACTACTCAGAGGAAAATTAAATGAGGTATCTTCTGAAAATATAAAACTCAAAGAAGATTTAAAGAATGCTTTTGAACAGATAATTTATTTAGAATCAATTAAAGGAAAAGATAAGTTAGAGGTCATGGATAAAATTACTGAAGATTTGTAAAAGAATAAATCAAATCAATCTAAAAAACTTCAGAAAAGTTTTGTTCAATATTATTCGTCGAAGCAAGCTCGACGAAAACAACACTATTCGTCGAAGCAAGCTCGATGAAAACAACACCATTCGTCGAACAAAGCTCGACGAACTATGAACAGAGATTTTGATCTTAACTTGTCAGGAATTTATGCTCGGCGAAATAAATATGATTCGTCAAACAGATGTCGACAAAAGTGGAATAGAGAAAACAATTTCTATTATTCTCTGAGCAGAGATCGACGAAACCACTACCATTCGTCGAACGCTGTTCGACAAAATTACCTTAATTCGTCGAACTCAAAATTTCAGAATAACAATTTTTATTCTCTTCAGAATTATAATCAAACTCAAAATATTTCAAATCCTTTTACCCAATGGTTCATCCCTTTCTAGGAAATTTCATCCACTAGGTTATAAAAATCAACAATTGTCTTTTTTTCTAATTATTATAAAAGAGAACCAGGACCCAAGGTAATCTGGGTCCATAACTCCTAACATCTGTTTTCAGGAAAATACCTATCTTACCACAGAGGAACAATGGTATTTGATAGTAACCAAAAGCTATAGTTTCAGTCAATAGAGAGGATACATCAGTAGCTATATATGGGAGATTGTTTATTTTATAAATGGGAAATTGCTTAAGAGATTGCAGCAGTAGATTTGTTTTATTTTATTTCTCAAAGCACCCTTGTACATCTGCTGAAAAATTTTTATAATTCAGGCAGATTACTTTGCTTTGTATTTTATTTATTTTTGTGCAAATAGTGTCTCACCCAAATAGGGGGAGATTGTTGGAACTCTAGTTCTGATTTGGGCAAGGATCGCTATTAGGATGTTTATATTGACCCAAAATGTATAATCATGTGTCATAGGTTTATTTCCAGATCTGCCTTAGAAGGACTCTCCAGAATTGCTGAAAGAATTCCAAGAAATGCAGTTATGACAAAGTCAGGAACTCAGTTTGATGGACGTCGAACTCAGGTCGATGAACTCAGAGTTCCTTCACTGAGTTCAGGTCGACAAACTCTAATCTCAAGCAAGAAGTTTAGCTCGATGAAATCCTGCTGAGCTCGATGAATTCCGAGCTCAGGTCGACGATCACTGATCTCAAGACAAATTCTCAGCTCGATGAAATGGAAACTAAGCTCGATGATCTGCGAGCCCAGATCGACAAATTCTGTGCAGTTTTCAGCCAAATATTTTACCGTTGGCAAAATTAATTAAGGGGATTATAACTCTCATATTTAATGGAAATAGCCGTTCAAAGGCAACATTAAATGTGGGTTGTTTCAGAAGTTAATTCTGAATTAATTAAAAAAGCATCTTCTACTCTCTCGGGAATGCTTAAGCAATTGTCAAGATAAATGAATTCAAATGTTTGAATTCGAAAAAAGAGAACAACGAAAAGGTAGAAAGTAGAATAGAGAAGAGAAGAAGGCTTTCCTTTTCAGAGAAGGAGCAACTCTACATCAATCAAGATATCCACAAAATTCTTCATCTGCTCCAGGATTTTCAAGAGACACAAATCAATATCAGTCTAAAAAACTTGTTGGAGATCATCATCAATCTGAAGGCCTACACCCTGAAGAAAAGCATCCTTCTTTCCTTAACCATTCAACATCTCAGGGGGAGATTTGACATCATCAACATCCACTAGTCTTCTCTCAGTGATTTGAGACAGAGAAGACAACATCATTTCTTTTCCCTTTCCTGTGTACAGGGTTTTTACTCCCTTCAAAAGTAAACCCTTGGTGGCAGGGCAACTGATCAAAAACCTGTGTGTTGGTTTTCGGGCACCTGATCAAAAGCATAAAGGGTTGTGAGATCTCCCTGTAAATAGATCTTATGGTGGCAGTGACCTGATCAAAAACCTGATAGTGTAATCCTACCAGGGTGGTAGAAGAGTGGATGTACCCAGATTCGGGAACCACTATAGTCCTTGTGTCATCTAGACTGCTTGCTTTGCCTTTTTATTTTATGTGTTGTGATTTCTTTTCTCCTTATATATTTTTCTCTATTGTAAATTTCAGATCTATCCCCTATCTTTCAATTTGTATCAGAGGATTATCAATTGCCTAAGTCACTTTCCATTGGTATTAGAGGTTTACGATTTCTTTCAATTGGTATCAGAGGGCCGTTTCTTTGGTTGTACAGGCTGACTCCTGAACAAAAATGATCTGATAGATCTTATATTTCTTAATAGTTTATCATGTCACAAAATGAAGAGTTTTCAAGCACCGGACCTCCTATGTGCAATCTATATAATCTTGCACCATAGAAGGCAAGAATTAGGCTTTTTATGAATTCTATTGATGAAGCCATTTACAACTCCATTTTGATAGGTCCTTATCAACCATTGGAAATAACAAGCATCAATGTTGTTCCATCACCTCAATGGACAGAAGCCCAGAAAAGGTTAAAGATTGCTGATGCACAAGTAAAGAACTTTCTTTCACAATCATTGTCTGAAGACATTTTTCAAGAAATTGCTGAATGTTCATCAGCAAAAGATATTTGGGACACACTCACAGCTATGGTTGTTGGATCAGCTAAAGAAAGAAACTTTGAAGCTGAAACTTAGACTGACTCTGAAGCTTCATCCTGTACAACTGAAGATGAAGAAGAGTCTAGAGCAAGAGAAGTTTGCCTAATGGAAATAAATGCCTCTTGTAATAACTCAGATGAATAATCAGACTCTGAAGCATAATCTGAATCAGAAAAGGACCAGGTAATATCTTTCTTTGATTTTTCTTCAGATCATTTTAAAGAACATTTTAAAAATATGTGTACAGATTTGATTCAATCTGAGAAGGAAATAAAACTTCTCAGAGAGAAATTAAATGAAGTATCTTCTAAAAATATGAAACTCAGAAGATTTAAAGAATGCTTTTGGACATATAATTTATTTAGAATCAATTAAAGGAAAAGATATGTTAGAGGACTTAGATAAAATTACTGAAGATTTGCAAATGAATAAATCAAATCAATCTAAAAACTTCAGAAAATTTTTGTTCAATATTATTCGTCAAAGAAAGCCCGACAAAAACAACACCATTCGTCGAACAAAGCTCGACGAACTATGAACAGAGATTTTGATCTTAACCTGTCAGGAATTTATGCTCGACGAAATAAATATGATTCATAAAATAGAGGTCGATGAAAGTGGAACAGAGAAAACAATTTCTATTATTCTCTGAGTAGAGATCGACGAAACCACTACCATTCGTCAAACCCTGTTCGACGAAATTACCTTAATTCGTCGAACTCAAAATTTCAGAACAGAAATTTTTATTATCTTCAGAATTTTAATCAAACTCAAAATTTTACAAATCCTTTTACCGAGTAGTTCATTCTTTCTAGGAAATTTCATCCACTAGGTTATAAAAATCAACCTGAGTGTTCTTTTATTTCTAATTATTACAAAAGATAGGCAGGACTGGGTCCAGAACTCTTAACATCTTTTTTCAGGAAAAGACCTATCTTACCACAGAGGAACAATGGTATTTGATAGTAACCAAAAGTTATAGTCTCAGTCAATACAGAGAATACAGCAGTAGCTGTATAGGGGGAGATTGTTTATTTTGTAAAGGGGAAATTGCTTAAGAAGTTATAGCAGTAGATTTATTTTATTTTATTTCTCAAAGCACCCTTGTACATCTGCTGAAAATTTTTTATAATTCATGCATATTATTTTTCTTTGTATTTTATTTGTTTTTGTGTAAATAGTGTCCTCACCCAAATAGTGGGAGATTGTTGGAACCCTAGTTCTGATTTGGGCAAGGATCACTATTAGGATGTTTAGATTGACCCAAAATGTATAGTCATGGGTCATAGCTTTATTTCCAGATCTGCCTCAGAAGGACTCTCGAGAATTGCTAGAGGAATTCCAAGAAATGCAGTTGTGACAAAGTCAGGAACTCAGTTCGACGAACATTGAACTCATGTCGACGAACTCTAAGTTCCTTCTCTGAGTTCAGGTCGACGAACTATGATCTCAAGTAAGAAGTTTAGCTTGATGAAATCCAGCTGAGCTCGACAAACTCCGAGTTTAGGTAGACGATCACTTAACTCAAGATAGATTCTCAGCTCGACGAAATGGAAACTGAGCTCGACGATCTGCGAGCCCAGATCGACGAATTCTGTGCAATTTTCAGGCAGATGTTTTACCGTTGGCAGAATTAATTAAGGGGATTATAACTCTCATATTTAATAGAAATAGCCGTTCAAAGGAAACATTAAATGTGGGTTGTTTCAGAAGTTAATTCTGAAGTAATTCCTAAGGCATCTTCTACTCACTCAGGAATGCTTCAGCCATTGTCAAGATAAATGAATTCAAATGTTTGAATTTGACAAAAGAGTACAATGAAAAGACAGAAAGTAGAATATAGAAGAGAAGAAGGCTGTCCTTTTCAGAGAAGGAGCAACTCTACATCAATCAACATATCCACAGAGTTCTTCATCTGCTCCAGGCTTTTCAAGTGATACAAATCAATATCAGTCTAAAAAGCTTACTGGAGATCATCATTAATCTGAAGGCCTACATCCTGAAGCAAAGCATCCTTCTTTCCTGAACCATTCAACATCTCAGGGGGAGTTTTGACATCATCAAAATCCACTATTCTTCTCTCAGTGATTTGAGACAGAGAAGAAAACATCATTTGTTTTCCCTTTCCTGTGTACAGAGTTTTTACTCCCTTCAAAAGTAAACTCTTGGTGGCAGGGCACCTGATCAAAAGCCTGTGTGTTAGTTTTTGGTCACCTGATCAAAAGTCTAATGTGTTGAGATCTTGTCGTGGCAGTCACCTGATCAAAACCTTGATAGTGGATTACTACCATGGTGGTAGAAAAGTGGATGTACCCAGATTGGGGAACCACTATAATCCTTGTGTCATTTGGACTGCTTGCTTTGCCTTCTTTATTTTATGTGCTGTGATTTATTTTCTCCTTATATATTTATCTCTAGTGTAAATTTCAGATCTATCCCCTATCTTTCAATTGGTATCAAAGGATTATCAATTGCCTAAGTCACTTTCCATTGGTATTAGAGGTTTACCATTTCTTTCAGCAAGTTAGGTAAGAAATTTGTCGGGTTTCACTAAGTAGAATTCGTCGATTATTGTAGGTAGTTCATCGAGTATCGATGATAGGGAATTCACTGAGTATCGACTGTGTGGAATTCGTTGATTTTGGGGAGGTAGATTTCTTCGTGTCAGGATACGACGGATATAGGACACTCCTTATGCCTAAGGCAAAATCGGCGAGTATCGCCGTGTCCGTTAAGGAATGATTCGCCGAGTATGGATGGATTTAGTCCATGTGTAATTCATCGAGTATTGTAGAAAAGTTGTCGAATATCATGGGATAGCTAAAGGAAAGTTTGCGAGTATCGCCAGTTAGTTCGTCGAGAATCGATAGCCATTCGTCGAGTATTGCCAATCTTCGTAAGTTATTTTCGCAGAGTATAGATGGATTTGCCGAGTATCATAATACGATTCGTCGAGTATCAATGTAGTTCGTCGGGTATACTCGCCGAATTTGGCCAGGACTTAGAATTTTTCGCTATTTTGGCCTGATTTGTCGTGTATGGTCCTTAGAGTGGTTTTAGGACTGTTTAAGTTTTTATTTGGGTTTAGACTTGGGATTTGGTTAGGGTATGATGTTTCTTCGGCTAGGAAGGTTGGCAGTGGACAAAGGACCACCAACTGGATGCCGTTTTTGGATCTTTACACTTGGTGGTTGTTTGATCTCTTTTTTTTGAGGATTGTTGGATTGGGTTTGGATAAGTAGTCACCATCGCAGGGCCTTCTTTTTCGAGACGTTCGGGTCTGGAAGCCTGGTATGGGACAATTGATCATCGACTCCGGCCTGGTTGATATTACCAAGTGTTAACGATCCACATATTCGTGTTATTTTATGCTCAGTTTGCTTTTTAGATCATTCAATGCTATTTATGCTAATCCTTACAGATTCTGTCGAAGTATGGCTTCGTTCCACACTAGGTGCATATGTTCATTGCAGATTTTTACCTTACCTTATGTTCAGTGCAGACTTTTACTTTGCCTGTGTTATTTGACTAATCGGCTATATTTTTCAGCACTTCTTATAGTCAGGTTTGTTAAACCCTTTTCTTGTCATGGTGCTTTTACCTGAATATTTCCTTGCCACTTTTATTTTCTTGCTGATGTGTTCTTCTTTTGAATGACTTAGGTTCAGGGCTGTAGCCGGTGGGTGGCTGAGTTGGGTTGTAGCTTGTGTACTGCAGTGTTGTAGTGTTTTTTCCTCACCATTGTGAGGTAGTTTGTTGTTTTGATTTTAGTTCATACTTGCATACTTTTAGTAGGTTCATGTCAGGTTGTTGACGCCCACTGATAGTTTTTTTGGATTATTAAATACTCTGCTAGCTGCTAGTTTACCTATTGTGGTTGTTTTTACTTGCTCTCTGGGAAGGTTTTATGTCAGGTTGCATGTTAGATATTTTAACTTATAAAAGTTTTACTACTAGTATTTCATACATGCCATATTTCTAAAACTAAAATACTATTTTCTTGTCAATGTAAAGACTTTTTCCTTATTATTATAAATCTAAAGTCTTGCATAGCAAGAGTCATCCTCTGGGGATGTTCATACTCTTGTAGGATGTCTAATCTTATAAATAAATTATTTTCCACAGCGTATAACTATCTTTTTCTTATGGACTGGATGAGCCACTGAGCCGAGAGATACAGCTAACCGCTTAACTTAAACTGGACTTTCTCAAAATGACTTAGAGTTCTTTTATAAAAGTGTTTAGTTGGAGTTTTGCCTGAGCGCCTGCAATTATCCTCTGCTGACGTGGCATCATAACGCAAATTTTCCCTTACTCTAATATATTGTTAAATGCGGTGAGAATGTGGGTTATGATAGTATCCTACTCGACCATTCTTGGTTCCATAGGGAAAACTTACTATAAGCATCTATGTACGTTGTGGGACATCACTACCGGAGCACTTGGGGACCTATAATGCTCTCTTAGACTCTTTGATTGTCCCTGTTTATCCGTCAAGACCGACCGTCAGACCAACAAGCTTATGCCACATTTATATCCGAATTTTGGAGTAGGGATTTTCCAGCTTAACCACTTTAGTGTGGTTAGCATGGATTACATCAAGAGAAGGAAAATCTTGCGAGTATGCAAGATGGTGGATGATGGCTAGAATGGAGAGATAGTGGACAATTCAGCTGGTTGAGGCGACTATGTGACCATGTCTGTTTTCGAAGATTTTGCATGGAGGATGGATGGGGGCCTTGTGAGCAGCATTGCTCCCTTGTGTGGAGGTTAAAACGACATCACTTCATCGCATGACTCTGTCGGAGGATGGTGGTCCCTCCAGGAGACTAGGAAAGGAGCGTGCAGTTAAAGAGCTGGAGTGACTAGTGTAGTCGTAGTTCTACATGGCGAATTCTCAGGACCTTAGATTCTGAGATGTAGAGAATTATGCAAGGTTCCAGGATACTCGCCTAGGTAGCAAGTATGAGGGAGTTTCTCGCCAAGTCGAATACCATCATCACCAAGGAGTAAGGAGCCCATTTAATAAGGAGGTGTTGTTGGTCGTAATCCCAGAAGGTTTCTAAAAGCCCATCTTATCAAACTACTCAGGGACAGATTACCCATTCAGGCATCTTCTGTGGTTCGAAGACATTTTGTTGATCCGTAATATGACAAATGCGTTCAAGTGGCATTTCTTCTCCATCACCATTAGGGAAAGGCCAGGGATTGGTTCTACTAGCCGCCAGGAAGCTTGATCTACTACTTTTAGGACATATATTGAGGGCTGATGATGTGTTTCTCAACGTCAAAGAAGGGGAAGAAGGAGTCAATTGATCTCTTCCATTTGAAGCAGGAGGTGAATGAGTCGCTTGGTCATCACATTGATTGTTTCTAGGTGGAGGTCCTTAACATCCAAGAGGTGGATGGTAATACATTACAACTAGCCATATCATTCGGACTAAAGCATGTTCTCTTCAATCTGGTGATCTACAGGGATCCCCTAGTGACCTATAAAGACCTGATCGAGAGAGGAAACAAGTTTGTACAGGGGTAGTAGACGAACTTCAGATTTTTGGACAAGCTGGAGAGGGTAACTCGGGAGGAGGGAGATGAGGACGAAGCATTTAGGAGAGGGCCCAAAGGGAGATACAATAAGAGAGTTGGTAAAAGGCAGGAAGAAAGGAAGAGGGAAGAGCCAAGGATGAGGGACGAGTATAGAAGGCAGGAGGGGCCTCAAAGGCAGGAATAAGAGAGGCTCATGGTGGTTTTAGAGAATACGTAAGAAAGTGGAGGTCTAGTTCCCTGTAAATTGGTCATAATGGATATTGGTAGGAAGGTCTCATTTCTAAGGTCAGGGGAGGAGCTTCTTCCCTGAAAGGAGGAATTCCCACCAGTGGGAGAGGCGTTAAGCAGAAGGACATGAGGAGGCGATGACCATTGTCCGATAAAGGAATCAATGTCTCCGAAGGAACCAGCCATGAGGATCCAGGCAAAAAAGATCTCCCTCTATTGCGAGTTGCATCAAGTAGAGGGCATGGGACCATGACTTGCCTGGATTTTTGAGAATTAAGGATGAGGTTGGGAGTAGGATCAAGAGGAGGAGAGTAGTAGAGGTAGGAGTACTGGTCGACATGACAATATTTCAAGCTCCCGTTAGGAGGAGTCGACCAAGGAGGTCGCAGAGAGGTCATTTAAGGAAAGAAAGGAGCAGTTGGAGGGATTCACGGGGGGGGGGGGGGGGGGGGGGGGGGATCTAGGAGCTTCCCGTAAGGGGAGTCTTGTTGGGAAGAATGGTTTTGATTTAACTTAATAAATTAGATTATAAGTGGTTTTACAACCTAGGATTGTTACCCATGTTGTATAATGAGGGTAATATGGTCATAGATGTTTTAGAAAGTTAATAGAGTTAAGGGAATGAGAATGACACACTGAAATAGAGAATAAAATCAAGAAAAGTAACCATGAGTCGACTTGTAGTCGACACACCATTGATTTAATATCGATGTTATTTTACTGGAAGTTAGAGTAACAAGAAAAGATTTGTCGATGTTACTTCAAGGCAAATGTTGACGCCTACATTAAAAGTATATCAATGCAACATCGACTATAGAATTAAGTCAACAGGATTTCACTCTGAAGGAAGTTATCAAAGTAACTGTTACATGAAGTCGACGTACGGTCGAGTGCAACTTGAGATGGAAATTCCAGAGAATTTGTCCACACTTATTTCGGGGAATAATTTCTAGAATTATTTCAAATATTTCTAACTGTCAGAAGGAGGGTTAAATGAAATAATTTTCCATCATATTCAGATAGGTTTTTATACAAAGACCTTGAAGAAATTTTCAAGATTTATTACAGCAATTTTGGAAGAAGATATTATTATTATTCCCCATGGAGAAACTTCCTATGAAGAGGACAATTCAAAATTACTCAAAAATAATATACTCAAATGATAGAAGATGTTGACAAGAGTTAGAAAAGAAAGCATACACAATAAACACAATGCAATGTCGATTCTTGTTGATCATCATCTTCTTCATTATTCTCTGTTGCCACAACTTTATATTATAAAATAATAACCAGAGAAGAATTGTGGATCCAAGGCTTATAACTCCTGCAACTTCTTTTCTAGCATGGGTTCATCATATCAAAGGGATCTAGTACACTTAGAGCCAATATTTCTCAAAATCCTACAAAGAGAGGACAAATCATTGAAGCCTTTACTCTCCATCTCTTTTATATTTTCTTAAATCGTTTTGTACTAATTGAGTAAGAGTTTTTAGAATCCCTCTTCAAAAGATTCTGTTTATAGTTCTGAGAGTCTCCTTACCAAAAGACTCGGTTTGTGTTGGTTCAAGATCTCCTCATCAAAATATCTAGCTTTTGGTTTTAAGAGTCTCCTTATCAAAAGACTCAGGCATTGAGATAGCGTATTCCTTCCAAGGTGGCAGTGGGTGTATCAAGATTTTGGTGAACCACTATAGCTTTGGTGTTTTCTGTGTTTGTGTTTTTCTATGGTTGTTTTGTCGTGTCATGTTTTTATTTAGTATAATATATTTCTTGTTAATTGACAGTGAATACAAAATCCGAACAATGTCTAAAATCAGATACTTATCAAATCAAATTTTTAAATCTCTATTCACCCCCTCTAAAAATTCTCAAAAGACTTTTATACATATGTTCACACTTTCTATTGATATCAGAGCTATGCTGATTAAATAAATGCCAACACCTTAACCAAAAATATCTGAACAGTTGCAAAGTTACACATATTAAATTAGAAATCTATTTTCTAAATGACATCTAATAATTTTAAGTGTTTTGCATCTACAAGACCTCTAATGTGTAAGCTAGAGAAGTTTACACTCTATAAGGTTAAAATTAAAATTTTATAGGTGAATGTATCTTTGAATTTGTTCTTACCGAACCACCTTTGCCCTTCAGGAGAGATGTTAGTGGAAACATCACAAAGGAACCAATTCCAAGATCTGAATGGACTAAAGAAGAGAAGAGAGTAGAAGATTGTGATGCAAAGGTATCATTGGCTCTATATTTTTCTCTCCATGTATGTTCACACTCGTTTTATTGTAAGTTTAAAAGATTGGGAAACTTTTGATACTAACGTCTGGAAGTATCGATACCACTGGCAATAGAAATAGAAAATTAAAATATGCTGAATCTTTCCATTAAACAAAACATTATTTAAAATCCCTTGTACACCCCCCTCAAAGGGCGTCATAAGATCCAACACATTAATGCCTGCAGCTCATCCCCCAATGTGATCTTCATGGCCTCCAACTAATTAATAATGCTTTGGGCAAGATTCAGATGCGCATTCATTTGAGGACCTTCCTTATACTTCAGATTTACAAGCTTTCTAACCAATAAAGCCTTGATGACTACCATCTTTCGCTCATACAATGCTTCCAGCTTCTTCTACAAAGCCTGGGTTGATGACTCAACGGAGACAATGTGAAAAACAGAATCATCAAGCCACTACCGAATGAACCCAACTGCCTTCCAATCCATTCTCTCCCACTTATCATCACCCAGCATACTGGTCGGCCTCCCTAATAAAGGAGTGTGGAAATCTTTGCAATATAAAAGACCTGCGAGACACGACTTCTAAATGCTCCTGTTCTTGCCATTCATGCTAACCATTCTTGTGTTATGCCCCATCTTCTCAAATAGCCCGATGGTCCAAGTGAACCGCGACCTGATACCACTTTGTTAGAAAAGAAGAATATCCCACTATTGTTTGGCGATCCAGGCTCACAAGAAGATAAAAACAACAAATTCAAATAAAATTCACACAACACAGAAGGCAAACTTTTACGTGGAAAAACCCCTCTTAATTCACTGAAGGAAAAAACACAGGACAGTGCACTGAAAATCCATTATTAAATAATAAGGATTACAACAAGAACTTCTATGTTTGCCCAACCTAGATCACCTTTGATCAAAATCCACTATTAAATAATAAGGATTACAACAAGAACTTCTATGTCTGCCCAACCTAGATCGCCCTTGATTCCCAGATTGAATCCCCTTCCAAACTCATAGTGAAAAAACTTCTCTCTTCAAGAAAAAGGTCCCACACTCAAAATTTCTCAACAAAATTAAGACGGGACAAGAGCAAGATACACTTTCAGTGAAGACCAGACACCGATTCGTGAGAAACTTCTATTCTTCTTCCTGAAGAACTTTCTCCTGCAATTATGGAGACAAGAGCTTCTTCTCGAAATGAGAACCATTCTATCTCACTTTTGGACAGCTCAAATCTGGAGTAAATAATTTTTGCCAAGCACACAAACTATTTACGGCAAAATGGCAAGGCAATTTTGTCCCTTAGACCAACACCTAAGGCGATCTGATGTTTGAAATCGTGGAACTTGGAAAACAGGCTCTGACCGTCAAGTTGAAATTCAAGCTGATGTCAAGTCGAATTTGGCCAAAAATTGGGATGTTTTCATATCAAATATGGTAGAATTCGGGTTGATGCCAAGTCTAATATGGATGAATTTGGGCTGATGTCTAGCTGAATCTAGCTTATGTCAAGTAGAATTCCAGATAGTTTTGTGACTGAGTTCTAGAGCAGCACAACTCCAACACCTGCTTGGTTTGTGTCTCTCTAGGGGCTTAACTGCAACATATATTGCATGTCTTGAATTTATAGACATAAAATCTAATATTGCAATTGGTGGCGGCAGCGGCAGCCAATTTCATCACCATCTCTACTTCCTCACCGACGATTTTGGATTTTGGTTTGCAAATTGATGCGACGAGCTGACATGACAAAATCTTCCTCTGCTGTGACACTATTTCAATCGTGAACTGATATTAAATTTTTGTTTACCGCCAACCGCCTAAGTTGTGATGCCCTAGATTAGTTGCGACAACCACTTCCTCTGTGGTGATGTTAGGTCTATCGTCCAATGATACTAACCTTTTGTTTTTTGAGAACCACGCGAAGTTGTGACACACCAGTTAAGGTGTGACAACTTCTTACTTCATAGCGACACTATGACAGCCCTTTGAAGAAATTAAATTTTTATTTGACACCAACCGCCCCGCTTTGTAATACCCTAGATCACTTTCGGGCGCTCGCTCATCAACAGGAGATCCATCTCCGATTTAGAAAGACATACTAGAGTTGTGCTTTGGTGGTATATGAGGTATTTTTTTATTTTATAAAGCAATTGGCATCATGCACCCGACGTACATGCACTATTCACAGTTATAAAATTCATTATATATATATTTATATATATATATATATATGTATGTATGTATATCTTTAACTACATTAAAAAAGTAGTTTGGAGAGAAGGGATATGACGAGGTATGGAGAGGGAATCTTTGTAGGCCTCCTATCCCTACACGAGGGAGGGATAAAGAGAGAGTCAAAATGATTTTTAGATAAAAATGAACATTTTTTTCACAAAATAAAAATATGAATATTGATTCATATTTTTTACGGTTCTTTTAAGTACTTATACATATATGTTTTGAATAAGAGTAAGTGCTCATATACGGGTGCATCCTGCTCAAATGCAGGCAACGCCTGCAAAGAGTCAACGAGCACAGGAGAAGCCCATGTGGAGTTGCTCGTATGGTAATTTCTTTGCTTTAATGTGCGGAGCTGCTCGTGTCGATCTACTCATACGAGAATTTCTTTGTGAGCACCAACGAAGCTCGCTAATTTCTTTGCTCACACGGGAAAGTCGTCTGATCGAAATCAAATGAAAAACAGGTGGGATAAGTTTAAGAAAGATTGGAAGTTATGACGAGAGCTTAAGGGTTATGAGACAGGCTTAGGATGGGATCCTATTTGCCAAATTATTGCTGCTTCAGAAGATTGGTGGAAATAATAACACGAAGTAATTAATTTGTTTTTTATTTCTCTTATTTCTATAATACTAAAATTGTTGATGATTCATCTAATACGTATTCATTTTCATGTCGGGTTCTTCTGAGTGCAAGAAAGTTTCAGTTCTCTGGCATATCTCCTGAGTTATAAGAGAAGCTACATATGATGTTTAGCTAGGTCGCAGCAATTAGAGATCTTGCATGAGCCCCAAATTCTAGAAATTTTGAGAACGAATCGATTGACAAACATGACTTGTCTGCTGGAGATGAGACACATAACATGGATGAGTTATTGAATTCTACTGAAGCAAGTGAAAAATCGAAGGGTAAGGGAAAAAGCAAGATGGAAAAATAAGAGGCCAATGATTTTCATGATGGATGAGATAGCTGAAACATCGTGCATAATTGGGTGTTACATGATGCAGCCTCCTCCCTCACATCCAGTGTAAGACCCCTCCCCATACCATAGATTTACTGGGTCTTATGCCCAAAACTGCCACTTTATGGTGACACCAACTCACGGGTTAGTTGCCACCACATGACGCCAAACCTGCCGGCTAGTACAATCTTTTCAATCTTTAGGCAAATTTGAGAAAAGAAGTAAAACTACAACAATA
This sequence comes from Platanthera guangdongensis, assembly GCA_039583875.1. NCBI lineage: Eukaryota > Viridiplantae > Streptophyta > Magnoliopsida > Asparagales > Orchidaceae > Platanthera > Platanthera guangdongensis. Next base: position 150,057,198 of record CM077148.1, on the reverse strand, counting down.
AGTTCACAAATCACAGCATATCATCATATGTATATGAAATAGTAGTCCAACAATGAGTACAAAAGAGATTAAGGGATTATGCCCGGTTCATGCCAAAAGAAAATGCAAAATCTCTCTCTCACAACATCTTTAAGCAGAAGCTAAAACAAAACACTCATCATCATGATGTATTGTAGTGGTAATAATAGTGCACGACAACTACTCCTCAAGTCCTACCTCCTCGAGCTGCTGATCCTCCGAGTGGTACTGTTGTTGCGGCTCCAAGTGCTCCTAAAATAATGTGGTCCACCGACCGTTAGTCAAAAGGCTAAGTTGCTTTGTACTCGCCTCACCTTCATGACTCATAGGCACCATGCGGGAGGAAGAAAGAGTAAGACAACAAAACAGTATAGAAAAGCAAGTGACATGGCTCTAACTAGAAGTATTTATATAAGCAGTATACAATAGAAGCAGAAATCAGTGGAAGCATAAAATAGTAGAATCATATAAAGTAAGTAAGTGCGACACAGGTAAACTAAACAAGTACTACTACACTATCATCACAAGAGTACCTCAACTTATATGAATGCACATACAAACTTATGAATTAAGATTTTTGGAATTGTAATTTATCACATAAAAGAGCCCATACTAATTTATATGATAAAAATATGCATTATATATGTCCTATATATTTATGTATGTTATGATATGTTATGCCATGTTATGATTCATACTAGTACAACTCACTCACACGACTCTGTGATCATAGTCCTTTAGTTCCCCATTTTCTGAGTCAGCTAAACTCTCTAGTACCACCATTATAGCTACAGCGGCAGTTGAGCGAACACCTCCACTTCCTAGGCAGGTATACACATTAGCATGGCTAGTCCCTTCACACGCCTCTATACATGTCCTAGGTGTACTCTAGAGTCCCTGCATACTAATTGTTTGACATCCCACTAGTCTTTATGGTCAAGTGTTCATTTTCGGAGATTGTCCTCCAGACCGCAGTATAAACAACCTACTGGCCTATCAAACCCTCATACCTCGCCAGAGTCAACGTACTGCCATCGGTGCAACAACTCTCCCAATACAAAATACCCACCACTAATTTGTTTCAATGAACATGCAAGTTTATCTCAACCTGAGCCTCTATCTCGCAGGACCAACCCGTTCTGATAAAAAACCTCCGGAGCCTCCATCTCGCAGGACTAACTTGTGCTAATGTTTCAACTTCCCGAGCCTTCCGCTCGCAAGACTAACTCGTCATGTTATTACTATATCCCGAGCTTTCAAGTCACAAGACTAACCTGTCCTGATATTACTATCACTCAAGCGTTCACCTATCAGGACTAACTCATCCTGATATTACTATCTCCCGAGCCTTCAGCTCGCAGGATTAAGCCATCCTGATATTACTATCTCCTGAGCCTTCAGCTTGCAGGACTAACCCATCATGATATTACTATCTCCCGAGCCTTCAGCTCGCGGGACTAACCCGTATTGTGCCATTCCATCCCATAACATAGTATGAGGTTTAACGTATCTTCTATTCTCCTAATTTTACTACTCTTATCTAATTATGATTGCACTTAGAAGTTTAAGTTAAATCCTGGACTACCTGAGGGCTACCCGGTGAAGGGCTTGCAACGGTATTCGGGAATACAATGAGTTGAAGCCCAAATCACTTTTCTAGGAAATTACTTTTATTAGTGGCTACCCATTACTAATAACCCACTCTCATTGTTACTCTTAAGCAAACTTAAATGTCTTGTGATACTTATAAGAGAGTGACGATTTTCGTCAAACTCCAAGACTAATACTTCCCCTTAGTGTCCATGTTCACTTGCCTTGAGACTTCAACCAGAATTCTATAGTTATTCATTTGCCACTAACTTAGTCAAGATTGACTCCTATAATCACATTCCAAGTTTTACCCTTAAGCAAAACATTTGCTTGAATGTTTCTTAACTCTTAAGACCTCTGACACACTAGGTGTGGAGCAAATCTTACATATTTATCTACAAGCCTCCAAGATCACACTAATGATGCACCATAATTATAATATCATCCTGAATGATTATCATAATTTTCTAAGATGATTACAATCACAATTATTCCTTTATTTAGAAGTGTGACATGATTCTAAATTAATTTCCAAACTACTTTACAAGAGTTCTCCAAAAATTCTACAACTTCTAGGGGCTGATATAAATGTTGTATTATAGCTATGTTCCAAATTTCATTAATTTCCTAAGCGATCTTGATGGTCTAATTAATACATCAATTTCTACTATTTGCTGATCAGAATTAAATTGAACTAGTTTTCTTCTTTAAGCTGCAACCTTCACTATATCAAGTCCAATTGAGCTAAAATTAATACCATAGGTTCATCATGCAAAATTAAGGAATGAACAGAATTTCATAACATTTCAATTTAATTTATCCATAAATAAAATTCATTAAATACTTGACTTGCATCAATTTTTAAAGGAAGTACCATATCCATAAATAAAAATATTCTAATAAAATTTCCAGTGGTATTAAGTGATGAAATATCATGACTTAAAGAGCTTCACAATTTTAAAGAAAGTTTATATCCATATTTTCTATATATGATTAAAAGGGTGAATATGTCACATTGCACAGTAAGTACTGAAATAACTCATTCTGAAATTTTGAGAAAATTACCATATCTTTGGAATGACCGAGACAAAGCCTAGCCAAAATTTTAGAATTTTCCAGTTAATATTGATCATAAAAATTGCATTAATACAAATGTGTCATAATTTAAATTCTCGGGAATTCTCCATGCATATTACTTCGAAAAATCCAACCAAAATTTCCATATGTTTAAAACATCAATTATAACCATGTGAAAGATGTTTGGATTTTCCATAAGTCATTTAGTCACATTTATTTCAATTATATATTTTTGTTACAAAAAGAATTATAATTAATAGCCTAGGATTTTTGACACTAAAAATCCTAATTTTTCTAAGGATGTCTCCTTTTATTATAACAGATGCCTAAAAAAATTTTATTGACATGCATCATGGCCTTTGTGCTAAATTTACAAAATACACATTTTTGACTAAAACACATTTAATTTAATATATACCCTAAGTCATGCATGTGGAATCCACCAACATGTAGAGGTTCAAATGGACTCGAAAGTTTACCAATGACTTATTATGGCCTAAAAAGCATTTCGTCCAAAATATTGGTCATTTGAAGTTTATTTGACCACATATTTAAGTAACATATGAAAAATCATATTTTCACAAAATTATAGAAATATTTTGTCCAAAATTTCTCATTTTTTGAAAGGGGTGTGTCTATGGTATATAATAGTAGGGTCAGAATCCTAGGGCCATGCAATTTGTTATATGACATGTACACCTATTTTTGTGTCTGTCCCTCCCTAAGGACATGTCTCAGTAAAACAACCCTATAGAGGACAATATGTCTCCAAATGTTGAAATTTAAATTTCTATGGAAAGTAGACTCAAAGGGCTGCAACTTTTGTCTCCTGTAACTTTTCCTAAAACAACCTCTAAGAGGTTTATTTTTAAGATTGAAAAACTATGTGTATTCAAATGTAATAAATATAAAATATAATATACAATATTAATCATCTTTTCATCACATCCAAGGGTAGCCCGTCATCTTCAACCTCTAGTAGAAGGTCCAGATGAGCCTAGCCTGGAGCTGCTTCAAACTCTATTTCCCTGCCATCTGACCACCTCCTCGGACGACCACCACAACCTTTGTTGAGGTGGGGGCTGGCGATTGGCGGCGACTTGGCCGCCGGAGGCCCCATTTTTTGGAGAACCCGAGCACTCACAAAACCATGGAATTTTTTGATTTTCTCTCATGGTATCGGACTCAATTTAGCCTGATGTCTCTCCTAGTTGATCTAGATGACTAACACAGAGGGAGAGGAGGAGAAACGGACCTTGATTGAACACCCTAACTCAGAGCATTCTAATGGAAGCTTTTAAGTTGTTTGAACACCTCATTTGAATGTCCAAAATATATAAAACAACATTTATATATATAACAATATGAAGGAATGTTCTCCAAATACACAGCATGTCTGGCCATATGGCCTTACAGTTAAGCTTTATAACTGTGAATTTCATACATCGGCACGCAGGCCGGCCACACATGAAAGTAACATCATATGAACTTCTTTGGCCTTCGAGGGCCAGCATAGCTGCAGCAGCAGCATTAGCAAGGGCTTCAGCCCCTATTTTTCGCTCCGCTATCCTTAACTTGTACGAGACAACCCACCGCAATGGTGGCAAACAAGGCAACGGTCAGCGTTCAGCTGACTAATTATAATGACTCAACCCCTTAACCGAGGCAGTGGCATTCCTTCCCTGCAGGCATAGCATTTTACAAGCAGATATATCACACAATGTGCACTCACGCACAATCAACATATCACAAACATAGACCACGCGACCCGATGCTCCGTGCACTCAGGGCACATTCTTGTTGTACTGAAAATACCAGAGCCCCACCGCAGTTCAGGGCACATTCTTGGTGTACCGGAAATTCCAATATCCCACCGCTATTCGAAGCACATTCTTGGTGTATCGGAAATACCAGGGTCCCACCTCCATTCAAAGGTCTGAATCCCAACGACAAACTTGAGCATTTCGCTCCACGGCCTTCAGCCGGAGACTTTAGTATTAATGGAGCGCAGGCCTAATACTCTCATTATGTGTTTCTACTGAATGCCAATATCCCATTCACTCATGGCGGACAACCATAATGCAGAGACAGTTCATACTTTTCCCGTTGCTCAAATCATCAGTTCCATGACCAAACTGACGCAGGTCGGCCTCCCCTTATTTGTTCGGCATGAAGCCTTTTCAAGAGCTCATAAAGCTCACAAATAGACATACTGTCCCATAATGACTGGCTTCACAATCACAGGTTAGCTAGGAGCCATTGCCAACAACACTCACAATCGCCCGACGTTAGCGACAGAACTCACTTTCCATCCCCAGTCCTAACCTTATCTGGATCAAACATCCAACAATCCCTGCAGCCACCTGTAGTGCCAGAAACACTGGTCTTTCAAGAATATAGCACAAGCACTTCGCGGGTATTTTTCAGGACTTTCACTCCAGTACATCCTGCTACTACCTTTCACAGGCACAACCCACCAAATCCACAAACATACTCATTTATATGTGGAGTCTTCTCCGATGCGCAAAATAAAACTTCACCAATCCAGAACAATCTGTCCAGATGGGTGTTGGAACACTCTATTACTGATTTGGGCAAGGATCACTATGTCCTTTAGGAAATTTGTTTTGACCTCCTTGTATAGATCTAAAGGTCAATTAGATTGAGTCTAAGGGTTAGTATTTAGGTTTGAAAGCTGCCCTCAAGACCCTCAAGACCAGATATTTCAGTTCAGGAGACTAAGTCATTTCGTCGAGCTCAGGTCGACGAATCGTCGAACTCCATTCGACGAATTATTGAACTCCGTTCGGCGATCTTCAGCTCAGATCGACGTTCCTGTCTCTAGTTTGTTTCCCTATCTCTGAGCTCAGTTCGACGATAGTTGAGCTCAGATCGACGATTTCTGCTTCAGTCTAAGTCCAGTCGCTGAGCTCAGTTCAATGATAGTTGAGCTCAGGTCGACGATTGTCTGGAGAGATCGACGATTCTCAAGATTCAAATTCAGACAGTTATGGAATTCTATCTCATTTATTCCCAGCATTTATTTCAAGAATCTTGTAGTCGTTTCAATTAATCTGGAGCAAAGTTTCAAGGAGATTTTAAAGGAATGTTTTATTGGACTTTCCTCCAAAAGACAAAATACATTTAAGGAAGTCATTTATGACAGGTTAACAGCTATCTTGGATAGAGAATTATTCTATTCAGATCTATGGAATAAAAGATTATTCATTCTGCTGGTTAACGATAACAACAACAAGAAGGAGAGACAAAGTTGCAGATATTCACAGTCATAGAATTCTTACAGGAACACACATCACTGAAGGAGATCAATATACTGAAATTTCTAGATCCCTTTTGATTCCAGTGTTCAAAGGCCTTATCATTCAAGACTCCAGACACCACACATTTCAGCTGCTGCTGGAATCATCTTTTGCTGGAGATCTAATCTTCTGAAGGCCTATCACCCTATTGCAAAGCTTCACTTTCTGAACAACTCAAGATCTCACGGGGAGCTTTGACAACATCCACTATCTTCTCTCTGATTGTTGACAGAGAAGATCATCTCACCTCTCTCTCTCTCTCTGCTATAAAGGGTTTGTAAAACTCCCTTCAAAAGTTTGTGTTGGTTTCTAAGACCTTATCAAAACTCAGTGGTGGCAAGACCCCTGATCAAAAAATCTAGTTTGGTTTTTGAGCACCTTATCAAAAGCTCATTAGTGCCCAGGACACCTGATCAACTCATCCTGCAGTGGATTCTTACCTAGGGTGGTAGAAGAGTGGACTACCCAGATTGATTGGGGAACCACTATAGCTCCTTGTGTCCTCTAGTTGCTTCTTTGTGTTTTGCTGTGTGCTGTGTTGTTTTATTTCTTACTTTCATATTTTTATTTTCTGCAGCACTATACACATATTATTTAAATTAAGTCTTCCACTGCAAATAATTTTTATCTTGAAAATTATTTTAATATACTCTATTCACCCCCCTCTAGAGTTAAGATAGATCTTATCCTCCACTTTTAATTGGTATCAGAGGCAGGTTGGTTGTTATTCAACTAATTCCTCATCAGATTAGTTGATCCTACAGGCTAACACCTGAACTAAAAGATCTCTGATAAGATCAATCTTTATAGAGGGTTTTTATTTGTATTATTTGTATTATATTTATCCTTATATAAAACCATGGAATAGAACAAATATTATGCTAGCATCAGACCTCCAATGTGCAATCTATCTAAGTTTGCACTTTGGAAGGCAATGATAAGATTGTACATGAATTCTATTGATAAAGACATCTTTAATTCTATTTTGGCAGTGTGTCCAAGACCCCTAGAAAATACAAGTACCAGTGTTGTTCCACCTCCTTCAGGAACAGATGCAGAAATCAAAAAATGGAAAGTTGTAGATGCCAAAGCAATGAACATTTTGGCATAAACCATGTCTGATGAAATATTTCAAAAAGTAGCTAAATGCAACTCAGTAAAAGAGATATGGGACAAACTATCTGAAATAGTGTCAGGATCTGCAGATGAAAGAAAAGATAGAAGATCCCATCCCATAACTCAGTATGAGAACTTCAAGAAAGGAGAACTGAGTCAGTTGCTGACATGTACAACAGACTCAGTCTTATAGTCAATGAACTAAAAACCTTGGACAAGGAGATCTCATTGACTGAACTCAATGAGAAAATCCTAATGTGCTTCCTTAGCACTTGGGACTCAAGGATCTGGCCAATCATGGATGCCAGAAGCCTAAATGAGATCATAACTGAAGCTCACTTGGGCAAGCTTAAGGCTTATGAGTTGCTCATCAAGAATAGAGAAGAAGAGAAGAAGGCTGCTTCACTAGCAGTCAGAAAAGAGAAATCAATAGCATTCAAAACTATTGAAGATCAGCCTGAAGACAAGGTCACAGGCAATGAAGAGCTGCTAAGCTTACCGGCCAGAAAATTTTATAAAATGGCCAGGAAGGATTTCAGGAAAAGATCATACAGAGGGCATGACAAGCCAAGGTATGACAAATCAAATAACAAAGAGATTATTTGTTTTGGAGGCAGGAAACCAGGCCACATTGTGCCTAACTGTCCAGAAAATCAAAATAAGGACAAAAAGGACAGGGAAGAAATGAGAAAAGAAAAGGACTTCAAGAAAAATAGCAATGACAAACCCTCCTCCAGCAAGAATAAAAATACAAGGAAGTGATTTGTTGCAGAAACTTGGAGTGAGACAGAAGAAGAATCTGAAGCTTCATCCAGCTCTAGTGATGATGAAGATGATGCTGATGAAAAAGAATTCTGCATGATGGCTATCAATGCCTCACAATAAAATTCTGATGCAGAAGAGTCAGAGTCAGAATTAGAGACTCAATCTAAAGAGACCAGGTAATAAATTCTTTTGATTTTAATTCTGAGGACTTCAAGTGTGAGTTTAAAGAACTGTGTTTAGATTTATTAAAATCTGAGAAGGAAATCATTTCTCTCAGAAATCACCTATCTGAACACAGCACTTTAAAATCAGAAAACCTCAAACTCTCTGAGCAGTTGGAATGTTATAGGGAGCAGATAGCTTCACTGAAAAGTGAGCTATCAGAGGCCAAAAAAGTTTGAAGAATCCCTTAATGGGAGATGTATCAAACTAATGGACATCACAAGCACAGTGAACTCAAGATTCAATAGTACACTAGGCTTGGGTGCCACATCTAGCCAACCCATAGTATTAACAACCCCAATCAAATTTATCTTTGATAAAGGTAAGGGAGTTGTAGAGATGGCTATGAAGAATTCTGATTTACCTAAGAAAACAAAAGTTCAACAGAAAACGTCAAACAGAGCTCGACAATCGCCGAATGGAGCTCAACAATCTCAGGATGAATCGTCGAACGCAGGTCGACGATTTCTGAACCCTGAACTCTGGCATAGTCGATCTTCGAACTGAGCTCGACGATCTGACCCAATATCGTCGAGCGCAGCTCAGAGATCGTCGAACATGGCTCAGAGTTTTGAAAAAACTTTGAAAGGTAAATCAAACTTCAATTCTAGAGGACCTACATCTCAGAGGATTAACCCTTATACTGAATGGATAATACCTCCTAAGAGATATCATCCTGAAGGCTATAAGAGTCAACCAGAGATGTTTTTTATTTCAGAATTTAAAGGTTATCAACCTAGGCCCAAGGTAAACTGGGTCAAAAACAAATAAATTGTTTTATGTGCAGGAGAAGACCTATCCAACATCAAACCAGCAATGGTATCTGGATAGTGGGTGCTCAAAGCACATGACAGGAAACAAGGACAATTTCACATCTTTCAAAGCCAAGCTAGTACCCAAAGTAATATTTGGTGATTCAAACTTTGGACTAACAAAAGGATATGGTGAAGTCCAGATTGACACAGTCACTTTCAAGAAAGTATCCTATGTGGAAGGACTGAAGCACAACTTAATCAATATCAATCAACTGTGTGATGAAGGCTATTAAGTGACTTTCAACAAATCCTCATGCAAAATTAAATCAGAGGACAACACAACTGTGTTGACAGGTAAAAGGAAAGGTAACATTTATCTTGTAGATTTTCTTTCAACTAAGGTAGATATATGCTTGTTCAACTCTATTTGTAGACCTAATGAATTATGGCATAAGAGACTAGGGCATATAAACCTTAGAACCATTGCTAGGCTATCCAAGGAAAACCTTTTTAGAGAACTACCTTCTGGCCCCTACAAAAAGGAAGGACTTTGCAGGGCTTGTCAATTAGGCAAGCAAACCAAAAATAGCTTCAAGTCACTTAATAAGAGTGATTCACCTAGGATTTTGTATCTGTTACACATGGACCTTTTTGGACCCATTATAGTACAAAGCTTAGGAGGGAAATCCTATACTTTAGTGGTTGTAGATGACTTCTCTAGATTCACATGGGTGTTCTTTCTGAGGAAGAAGTCTGATAACTTTAAGTGTTTGACAGAGTTTCTCAAATGCATACAGAGTGAGTTCAATATTCACATTGCTCTGATCAGAAGTGATCATGGGACAGAGTTTGATTCTCTTCTTATTCAAGAGTTCTGTTAGAGTGAAGGGATCAGACACACTTTCTCAGCTCCTAGAACTCCTCAACAAAATGGTGTAGTTGAAAGGAAAATAGAACCCTTATTGAATCTGGTACTACATTGTTGTCAGATGCTCATATTCCTCTATCCTTTTGGGCAGAGGCAGTGAACACCTCCAACTATGTGTTGAATAGAAGTTTAATACATAAACTGAAGGGCAAGACTCCCTATGAATTACTCAAAGAGAAGAAACCTAAAGTAGATTACTTCAAAATCTTTGGTTGTATTTGCTACATTCATAATAATGACAAGAAATACTTAGTAAAATTTCAAGCTAAAGCTGATGAAGGAGTGTTTCTAGGATACTCCATGATCAGTAAAGCTTATAGGTTATATAATAAATTTACTCTCAAAATTGAAGAATCTATTCATATATCTTTTGATGAATCTAACATGTCTTTCAAGGAGAAGAATACTTCTACCATAGAACCTTTGTAGGTACACTCTCTTGTTGAAGACTTGGACAGGTTACAAATTATTCAAAAAGATGAAAACAATGAAGATGAAGAAGTCATTCAACATCTTGAAGAGAATCTTCTTGAAGAGCCTGTTGTTGTACCACAAGAGGAAACAACAACACAGGTTGGTGAACAATCAACATCTCCTGTTAATTTAGTAACATCAAGAGACCATCCAATCTCCCAAGTGATTGGAGACATCTCAGCTGGTGTACAAACCAGAAATCAGGTCAACCAAAACCTGATGTACAGTTGCTTTCTTTCTCAAATTGAACCTCAATCCATTCAAGATGTAGAGCAAGATCCACACTGGATCATTGCAATGCAAGAGGAGTTGCATCAATTTGAAAGGAACAAAGTTTGGGAACTAGTGCCAAGGCCAAAGCATCACTCCAATGTTGGAACAAAATGGGTCTTCAGAAATAAATTGGACGATCAAGGAGTCATTGTAAGGAACAAGGCAAGGCTAGTTGCTCAAGGATACTCTCAAGAAGAAGTGATAGACTATGACCAGACCGTTGCACCAGTTGCAAGGTTAGAGGCCATAAGAATCTTCTTAGCATATGCAGCACACAAAGGATTCAAAGTATACCAGATGGATGTAAAGATTGCTTTTCTCAATGGAGATATCAAAGAAGAAGTCTATGTCAGACAACCCCCATGTTTTATCTCTTCAACTCATCCTGATCATATTTTCAAATTGGATAAAACATTATATGGTCTAAAGCAAGCTCCTAGAGCATGGTATGAGACCCTAGCATGCTTTCTTCTGAAAAATGATTTTATAAGGGGTAGAGTAGACCAAACTCTTTTTATTAGAACCCATAAGTCTCATACCCTACTCGTACAAATCTATGTAGATGATATTATATTTAGTTCTAATGATTCAAATTTGTGCAATAGGTTTTCCAACCTAATGCATTCTAAATTTGAAATGAGTAGCATGAGTGAGCTATCCTTCTTTCTAGGATTGCAAATCAAACAATATGCTGAAGGCATATTTATTTCTCAAACCAAGTATGCAAAAGAATTGGTTAAGAAATTTGGTATGTCTGAAGCATCATGTATGAAAACTCATATGCCTACTAATGTTGTATTGGATGCTGATGAACATGGGAAACCTGTTGATCAGACAACATATAGAGAAATGATTGGCTTTTTATTGTACCTTACAGCTAGTAGACCTGACATAATGTTTGCTACATGCATATAAGCTAGATTCCAAGTGAGCCCTAGAGAGTCACACTTAACCTTAGTAAAAAGGATTCTTAGGTATGTGAAAAGTTGTCCAAATATAGGTCTCTGGTATCCAAAAGATTCAGCATTTGTCTTAACTGGATTTTCAGATGCTGATTATACTGGATGCCGAATAGATAGGAAAAGCACTAGTGGAACTTGTCAGTTTCTTGGTGACAGACTTGTCTCCTGGTTTTGCAAGAAACAAACATCTATGTCAACTTCAACTGCTGAAGCTGAATAAATGGCTGCAGGTAGTTGTTGTTCACAAATCTTGTGGATTCAAAACCAACTCTTAGACTATGGCTACAAGTTAGAGAAGTCTAAAATATTTTTTGATAATACTAGTGCTATTTCCATTGCACAAAATCCAGTCCTCCATAGTAGGACAAAACACATAGAAATTAGACATCACTTTCTAAGGGATAATGTTGAGAAAAACAAAATTGAACTTCAATATATCCCAACTGATTTGCAAAGGGGAGATATTTTCACCAAACCCTTAGATGAAAAGAAACATACATTCTTCCTGAATCAGTTAGGAATGTTAGATGGAGGAAGTTTAAAATAAGATCCAAGATTTTAAAAATCTAAAAATGACCAAGACTAGGCAAATCAAAATGTTTTTTTCTAGTGTATAGAGTATGTTTCTGGTCTCTGAACTGCGCTCGACGATTTTCCACAAGATCGTCGAACGGAGATCGACGATTTCAGAAATCGTCAACCAGAGTTCAGCGGTTCTCAGATAGTGCTAAACTATCTTTCTTCAAGTCAATGATTGTCGAACGGAGCTCAACGCTCTCCAATATCATCGAACGGAGATCGATGATATTGTGGACCCTTCAGATTCCTTTAGAAGCCCAGATCGTCGAACAGAGTTCAACGATCTTTCCTTATCTGTGTCGAACCCTAATATAAAACTCATTTTTCGGTCGTCGTTCTTCCTTTACGCTTTCAAACTCTCTGCAGAATTTCTCTTTCCCTCCAAACTTTTCTGCACTTGCTCTTATGTTTGTTCATTTTTTTTCAGGAATCAATGGAAGTTTCAGTCGCAATCTTGGCAGCCATGAAATTTGATACTGGCTTTGATATAGACATGGATTCTTTCGATAACAATGATCAAATATTCAAGGATATTCTGGAACTCTTCAAGGACCAACAGTTAGTTAACATAATGTCTACAAGGATCAAATTTGCCGCAGATGAAATAAAGGAATGGGTGTATACTGCCCACAATCTGGATCAGAATACTGTGATCGGAACCATCTCATGAACTCAGGTACCTTTAACACCTGCAGTTTTGATAGAGGTATTTCAATTAAATTCTTGTGAAGATTCTATTAAGCTTTTTGGAGAAGAATTTTCAATTATGCTTGAGAGGATGGTCCATTCAGCAGCTAACCCTAATAAATTGCTTAAGAAGAATCTGTCAGTTGAGTATAGATTTCTTGATAATGTAGTTTGGAAAGTGTTGTTGGCAAAACACTCTGCTCATGATACCATCTCTAGGTATCGGCTCTGTTTGATGGGTGCCTTGGTGGACAAGAAGCAGCTGAACTGGGGAGAAGTTTTTTTGATTTGATCAAGAAGAAAGTAAACAAGAATTTTGTAAATTTTGGAAGGATTCTAGGGATGTTTCTTCATAGCAAAAGCCCTGAACTGCTTGTTTCTAGTGGGATGCACATCAATGCCTCTAAGAGGTTAACCTGTGCCCTTTTTGGAAAATGGGACAGGCAAATTACAAAACCAAGCAAAGCCACTGCAATATTCTCATCTTCAGGCACCAGGACTGTTTCAGTCACTTCTCCTCAGATATCTGCCCCATCAGAAGAACTGCCTGCCTCCTCTTCTCCACCTTCTCCACCTACTGTTCCCTCAACAATCATCACATCCACCATAACCATCTCAATTGCCTCCCCCATATCCATTCCATCTCCAACTTTAATCCCTTCTCCAAATCCAACATCAACTGAAGAAATCTTCCATCCACTACATCACTACCCACACATGGTCATTGATTCATCATCTCATATTCCATCATTCACTCTTCTAGATGATTCCTATATGGATGATTCTCCTTCATCCCCTCTTGAGCCATCCTCTTCATCCACTTCTTATCAACAATTACTTCAGGAAATCATTGCTCAACCATCATTCATACCATCCATCTCCACTCCATTATCTTCCATCTCCACAATTCCAATATCTCAACCATCACTTCCACTATCCACAGTTTCTCCAACCACATCTCCTGCTGCTCCAACTTTCATCTCTACCACATCCATCCCTACCTCTACTCAAGTCCCTCTTGAGCAAGTAGACCTTCCAGCTATTGTAGACAAACTATATGAGCTGATAGCTCCACGGCTATCACTACTGCTGGAGACTTCATTGGCTCCACTTCTGAAAACTGTTCAGGAGTTGTCTGCCAGGCTATCCTCTATTCTTCCTCCTCAGGAAATCCCTTTTATTGGGTGCCTTGATCCAGTTATCACTGAATCTAGGCAGTGGGAGATGCCTTATGAAGCTGAGAGATTGCCTGCTGCAGTAACTCCAGTTCAAGCTCCAGTTGCAGTCATTATAGTGGACCTCAGGTCACTGCTATCAGTATTTGATTCTGTATACTTCATCTGCCTTCCAGACCAGCATACTGAAGACCTTACTAAGGCCATTGTGCCTATTTCTTGCTGTGAGCCCAGCATGTTAGCCTCTTATATAGATTCTGTCCAGGCTGTGGACAATGTTGAAATTACTGTTGATGCTGTTGATGTTTTAGTTAGTTCTGATGTTGCTGTTTCTGTTTCTGAGGATGTACATATGACAGAGGCAATTGATTTTGAGCCTGCTGTATCTGAGCTTATTGTTTCTGAAATTTTTGTTTCTGAACCTGCTGTTATAGTTCCTTCTGCCAGTGTTGTTTTTGTTCCAATTCCTCCTGCTGCTGTTGCTCATGTTGTTGTTCCTGCTGTTATTTCGTCTACTCAGTCTCAACAACAGAAAGAATATATCAAAAGGATTGATGCATTGTATGATAATCCACAAAGTTCAGACAGTGATCAGTTTAGAACTGACTCTGATGATTCCTCTGCAACAATTGCAAGGAAAAGGAAAGCAAGAAGCAAGGCCATGAAGAGAGTTCCCCCAGAGAAGGTTAAAGATGCAAATGATGTTCCTTATTATATATTGCATGATTGCCAGATTACAGAACCATGGATGCAGTACTCCAGAAATTAGCTGAAAGCCATGAAAAAGAAAAGGAAGTATGACAAAGGTTCATCCCTTTTCAATCCTCCTCCTCCTCCTCCTTCACCTGATGCAGGTACAGGTGGAAGTTCTGCCTTTCAATCTACTGCTAGAAGCCAAAGTTCATATCAATTTCAAGGAAGATCTCAGCAAAGAGGAAATCAGTCTAGAGGTTACCAACCAAGAAGAGGACAGTTCAGAGGTAATCAAAGAGAACTCAGAGTGTATTCTAAAGGATATTCCAGACAACATCCTTATCAAAGGGAAGGACAAGGCCCTACAGATTCTACTTCTGGTCCTTTCCCTTATAAGCTTAAAGATCTTGTCTCTTCCAGAGCTCCTGCTGATGAGTCAACTAATAGATATGAATCTCCAGTCCCTTTTGAAGACCCTGAAAATAATCCGACTTCATGGACTGCCAGAATGAAAGAGTTGGATGCATTAGATCAAATTAAAAAGGCTAGAGAACAAGAAAGAGACACATCAAATTTCACCACTCTATCAGAACAAAGAAAGAAAGAACTTGAGAGATATTCTTCCAGCAAATTCTTTGACTCAGAAAGTTATATGAAGCTGCACCCAGAAGCTGTAGTCCCCAGGACAAAATATCAAACTTTTCTAGGTGCAGATGATGACAAAAGATCCATGAAAGAAGCTCTTAACCCTAATAAAGAAATAGTTCTCAAAAGAGCAAGGAGAAAGAATGATTTTGTAAGCTGACAGTGATACCTATTTCTGACTATCTGTGATTATATCTGTGTTTCTGCAATGCTTTTTTTGGTTATATTTCTGCATTGTATGTTTTTATTTTTCCAATATCTGTAAATAGTAATCCTAACCCAAATAGGGGGAGATTGTTGGAACACCCTATTACTGATTTGGGCAAGGATCACTATATCCTTTAGGAAATTTATTTTGACCTCCTTGTATAGATCTAAAGGTCAATTAGATTGAGTCTAAGGGTTAGTATTTAGGTTTGAAAGCTGCCCTCAAGACCCTCAAGACCAGATATTTCAGTTCAGGAGACTAAGTCATTTCGTCGAGCTCAGGTCGACGAATCGTCGAACTCCATTTGACGATCTCTGAGCTAACTTCAATGAGTCGCCGAACTCCGTTTGACAATCTTCGAGCTCAGATCTACATTCCTATCTCTAGTTTGTTTCCCTATCTCTGATCTCAGTTCGACGATAGTTGAGCTCAGATCAACGATTTCTGCTTCAGTCTAAGTCCAGTCGCTGAGCTCAGTTCAACGATAGTTGAGCTCAGGTCGACGATTGTCTGGAGAGATCGACGATTCTCAAGATTCAAATTCAGACAGTTATGGAATTCTATCTCATTTATTCCCAGCATTTATTTCAAGAATCTTGTAGTCGTTTCAATTAATTTGGAGCAAAGTTTCAAGGAGATTTTAAAGGAATGTTTTATTGGACTTTCCTCCAGAAGACAAAATACATTTAAGGAAGTCATTTATGACAGGCTAACAGCTATCTTGGACAGAGAATTATTCTATTCAGATCTATGGAATAAAAGATTATTCATTCTGCTGGTTAACGATAACAACAACAAGAAGGAGAGACAAAGTTGCAGATATTCACAGTCATAGAATTCTTATATGAACACACATCACTGAAGGAGATCAATATACTGAAATTTCTAGATCCCTTTTGATTCCAGTGTTCAAAGGCCTTATCATTCAAGACTCCAGACACCACATATTTCAGCTGCTGCTGGAATCATCTTTTGCTGGAGATCTAATCTTCTGAAGTCCTATCACCCTATTGCAAAGCTTCAGTTCCTGAACAACTCAAGATCTCACGGGGAGCTTTGACAACATCCACTATCTTCTCTCTGATTGTTGACAGAGAAGATCATCTCACCTCTCTCTCTCTCTGCTATAAAGGGTTTGTCAAACTCCCTTCAAAAGTTTGTGTTGGTTTCTGAGACCTTGTCAAAACTCAGTGGTGGCAAGACACCTGATCAAAAATCTAGTTTGGTTTTTGAGCACCTTATCAAAAGCTCATTGGTGCCCAGGACACCTGATCAACTCATGCTGTAGTGGATTCCTACCTAGGGTGGTAGAAGAGTGGACTACCCAGATTGATTGGGGAACCACTATAGCTCCTTGTGTCCTCTGGTTTCTTCTTTGTGTTTTGCTGTGTGCTGTGTTGTTTTGTTTCTTGCTTTCATATTTTTATTTTCTGGAGCACTGTACACACATTATTTAAATTAAGTCTTCCACTGCAAATAATTTTTATCGTGAAAATTATTTTAATATACTCTATTCACCCCCCTCTAGAGTTAAGATAGATCTTATCCCCCACTTTCAATGAGCTTCACACAATATGCCTTTTTTGTACTACATATTTTTGGATCTACATGTAAGACATCTTGGGGATATCCAGAATCAACCCAAGGGGAATCCATTAATAATCCACCTTTTGGTGTGGGAAACCCAAGCATATGTCAAATCAAGGACTTAACATGTCCAAGGAAGAAAGATCGTTATCCTTGACGATCACTTTGGAGACATTGAAAACTAGTCGGATGAAAAGCACTGCAACGGCCATGCCTCCACGGATTTGGACTCGGCACGCGATTCAGGGCTCTAAAGCTCCACCGGTAGCTGGATTCCTCCTCCTCCTGCCTTGCTCTCGCCACTCTCTACCTCTTAGAAAGAGAGAGAAAGGCCTTTGGGAATAAGAGAGTTTATCCTCAACTCATAGCCTTATAATAGTAGGGGAATCTCAGGATCGTTGGATCCTAGTTTAAAGGAACGGACGGCCACAAAAAGTCCTGAAAAACATTTTCCTAGGTCGAACACGGCCTGTGACATGCCCGTATCACAGGCCGTGTACCTTAAGGGGCAAATAAACTGACTTGAACTGACCAGGACACGACCGTGTGACACGCCCGTGTCACATGCCGTGTGCTAGACATGGCTTTGGAAACGCTCATGTCCAGCCCATGGCGATCAGCCTCACAGACCTGATCAGGCACAGAGAAGAACACAGCCCTTGACACGCCCGTGTCACAGGCCGTGTGCCCAACTTGAGGATCGTCGAGTGCATTTCATCGAGCTCACTCGAGAACATGTCGAGCGCATAGCAGGACACGGCCCTGGACACACCCGTGTCACAGGCCGTGTACCCAACTCTAGGGTTGTCGAGTGCATTTTTCTGAGCTCATTTAAGAGCTCCCTGTCAACACTCGAGTCCAGGACATGACTATGGACATGCCAATATCCCTGGTCATGTATCTCACACAGAGCAGGGTACGGCTTTGAACACGCCCGTGTCCCAGGCCGTATTGCCCACCCTACTCAGCCCATTCAACATCGAGGTTTGGGGCATTACAATTCTCGCCTCCTTATAAGAAATTTCGTCCCGAAATTTCCATACAATACTCAGGAAACTCTATAACAAAAATGTGTTACAATATTTTATACTCTGTACAACACAACTATTATATAAGTTTAAACAAACAGTTCGGGAAATTCAGCACGCATGGTCTGCTCCAGCTCCTATGTTAGCTACTCACGGCCGCAGTTGTCCCATCGGACCTTGACCATCTCGATTGTCTTATTATGCAGCTGCTTAGCGACTTTATCCTCGATCTGAATGGTCCTAACCTTCGTCGTTAGCCAAATTTTGATCGGTACACGATCATTCGCAATCACTTGAGCTGGATCTTTTACGGCTTTTTGAAGCATTGAGATGTGGAACACATCATACAATCCACTCAATTAATCCGAAAGAGATAGCCGATAGGCAACTTCGCCAACTATTTCCACCACTTCAAATGGACCAAGATATCTCGGACTTAACTTTTCCAAGCGCCGAATCCTGGACACACCTTTGAAGGGTTTGATTTTCAAATATACTCAATCTCCAATCGCAAACTCAACATTTCAGTGCTTGGCATTGTAATATTTGGCTTGTCTATCTTGGGCTATCAGTAGTTTCTCCCGAATAGAGCATATCGTCGAATGAGATTCTTCGACTTCCTTATGCTTATAAAGTTTTGAATCGGCTGCCTCCGCCCAAGCTAATGGTCTATGGCATTTTCGACCATACAACGCTTCAAACGGTGCCATACTTATACTCGCTTGGTAGCTATTATTGTACGCAAACTCTATCATATAGAGATGATCTTCCCACCTCTTACCAAAATCCAAGGCACAGACTCGGAGCATGTCCTCCATCGTTCTTTTGGTCCTCTAAGTCTGGCCATTAGTTTGGGGATGAAAGGCCGTACTGAACGTTAACTTTTTTCCCAACAATTGATGGATTAACCTCCAATCATTCGATGTGAATCGCTCGTCACGGCCACTCACGATGCTACGGGGAACACCATGCAATCGTACGATTTGCTCAACATAAAGTTTCGCCAAGACTGCCACTGAATCGTCGCTCTTGTTCGGAAGGAAGTGAGCCACTTTAGTCAACTGGTCTATGATTACCCAAATCGAATCATTATCGCGTTGAGACCTCGGCAAACCATGCACAAAATCCATTGAAATATCATCAATCTTCCACTCCGGAATAGGTAGCGACTTCAAGAAACCTCCAGGATTTTGACATTCAGCTTCCACTAAGGCATAGGTCTGACATTTAGCCATATAATGTGCTATGTATTTCTTTAACTCTGGCCACCAGAACAACTTTTTCATGTCTTTGTACATCTTTGTGCTCCCTGGGTGAATTGAGTATTTCGTAAAGAAAGCCTCATACATCACTTCTTCTCTTAGCTTACCCATACTTGGAATGTAAAAATGACCCTCTTTTCTCAAAAGACCGTCATCCTAAGAGAATTGGTCATTTGACCCATCCACTAAATAGTGTTGCAGACTTTTGTCAACTTCTACGGCTCGCCGAATCCTGTCTGCAAGATCATATTGTACCTCTGTCCAGTTCAAGCTTGCATTTGCTGTGGAATTCTTCTCAAGACAAGAAATCTCTAACACTTCCAACTCCTTGATCAGATGCTCATCATGTATCTGCAACAATATGCCCTTGACGGAGTCCTATGACTCAAGGCATCTGCGACCACGTTTCCTTTCCCGGGAGTGCAGTGAATATCAAAGGTGTAGTCCCCGAAGAACTACATCCACCTTCGTTGTCGCATATTGAAATCCTTCTGATTCAACAGGTACTTTAGACTCTTATAGTCCGTAAATATATCCACTTTTACGCCATATAGATAGTGACACCACAATTTAAGGGGAAAAATCACCACTGCCAACTCCAAATCGTGGATGGGATAGTTTCGCTCATGCACTTTCAACTAGCGTGAGCCATAAGCGATTATCCTTCCAAACTGAAGAAGAATGCAGCTTAAGCCACTCCCTAAAGCATCACTATAAATCTCATAGTCATCTGTACCACATGGTGATGTCAAAACAGGCGTTGTGGTCAAACGACTCTTTAGCTCTTCAAAAGCTCGCGTGCACTTCGGTGTCCAAACGAACTTCTAATCCTTCCTTGTTATTATGGTAAGAGGCAAAGCGATCCGTGAGAAGTTTTCTGCAAAACCTCTGTAGTAGCCTGCCAGTTCAAGGAAACTCTTGACTTTGGCCACCGAAGACAACACTGGCAACTCCCGGATGGCTCTGATCTTTGCCGTATCCACCGCAATGCCCTCTCCACTCACCACATGGCCAAGAAAAGCCACTGACGATAGAGAAAACTCACACTTTGAAAATTTGGCATAGATATTATTTCTCCGCAGGGTATGCAACACCAACCGTAAATGGTTCAGATGATCTTCTTTCGGTTGAGAGTACACCAAGATATCATCAATGAAGACAATCACAAACAAGTACAAGTACTCTCGGAACGTTCGGTGCATTAGATCCATAAAAACCGATGGCGCATTACAGAGTGCAAACAGCATTACAGTGAACTCATAATGACCATAGCGTGTTTCAAATGCTGTCTTGGGAATGTCACCTTCCTGAATTCGCAACTGGTAGTAGCATGATTTCAAATACAGCTTTGAGTATACTGTCGATCACGCCAATTGATCAAACAAGTCATCTATCCGTGGAATCGAATATTTATTTTTCTCCATCAACTTGTTCAATTCATGATAATCGATACAAATTCACAGGCTACCATCCTTCTTTTTCACAAAAAAAAAACAGGTGCACTCCAAGGTGACGTACTTGGGCTTATGTATCCCTGTTCCAACAATTCTTGCAGTTGAACTTTTAGTTTGGCCATTTCCTTTGGTGCTACTCAATATGGCAAACGAGACAAAGGTTTTGCACCTGGTACCAGATTAATCGAGAAATCAATCTCTCGCTGTGGTGGTAATCCCAGAAGCTCCTTCGGAAACTCATCGACAAACTCCGAAACAATCGGAACATCACTCACACTGGCCTTTTGCTCAACAGCCTCAAAAAGCGTGAAGAACAACTCCGCGCCTTTCTGAGCTGTCTTAACCACTTGAAAAGCAGCATTAATGTCATGCTCGAACCTCGCATACAAGTGAACTTCGTTTCTTGTTTGGTATTCTGCCCCAGTGTTACTTCCTTTGATGTGCAATCTATGTAGGCACGCTGCTCCAAGAGCCAGTCCAAACCAAAGATCACATCAAAATCCGATATCGGCAGCACCGATGCTTTCAACCTGAAATCCTGACTTCCTATTCGTACCTCCACAAAATAAGACCTATCCTCATGCATTACACATCCATTTGGTTGTAACACCTTCACACTACCTGCCACCATACGAATCGGTACACCGATCCATGACACAAAGTCCATAGATAGAAATGAATGAGAAGCACCAGTATTAAACAGTGCTCTCGCCGGACAGTCTCGAATCAGGACAAAGTCTAATACAAACACATCATACATAAGCTACAAACAAGGTATGAAAGTGCAAAAGCAGCAATCAAAAATGTTACTGCGTACCTGTGACAACGTCACTTTGCTTTGTGCCCTCCTGCTGACCAAGATTATACACTAGGTGTTGCGCCTGGGATACAGTGGAGTCCACCACTGCCTTTCCCTTTTCAGCATATGATGCTCATGTCTTCTTTTCAACCTTTGGTGGAACAACCCGACAGTTACGGGTGATATGCCCCACTTTTCCACATGTATAGCAGCTCTGAGGGAGCCTATGGAGAAGACTTGAATCTTTTACCACATTTCCCTCGGTACTTTGATTTTCCCATGTGCGGTACTTTGAACTCGGACTTTGTCACCGTCAAGTCCCTTTTTCCTTGCACCTGCTTCTATCCTTCTCCAAAGCACATGCTGTATCCACCGGCGCCTGAAACCCTTGGTTCACTGAACTTGATAGCAGGAATCTCAACACATCCCGCAACCCTTCGTAGAACTGATTGTTCTTTCGTTGTTCATCAACGAAGATAGACCCCGTATAACATCCCAATCGTGTAAACTCATGCAAGTAGGTATCGACAGTACTCTCGCCCTGAGTTAGACGCTAGAACTCATTTTCCATAGCGATGTGTTGTGCCGCTGGCAAATGTTTTGACAAGAACAGTCGCGAAAACTCCTCAATCGAGACTTCTGTTAGCTGTCTACCTGCTAAGTGGTGTAACTCTATCTCGTCCCATGATAGCCGAGCCTCTCCTTCCAACAAGAAGGTTGCCAAGGTGATCTTCTAATTTTCCTCCATCCTTATCACCGTCAATATTCGCTTGACGCATGACAACCAATATTCCGTCTGCGTTGGGGATCCCACACCCGTAAACGTAGGAGGATTGAAGCTCATAAAATGCTTCAGCTATCGTTCAGCTGCCCGAGGATCAACAGCCTCAACAGGTTCTGGCCTTACACCAACTCGTTCTAGCACCAATGCCGGTTGCGCCTACCCAGTAGGCTATGTATGAATAATTTCAAACAATGCCTCAGCAACTAAGCGTACTGTTTCCGCAGAAGGAGGAGGTGTAGGCACCTCAGCTGGTGTTGCATTCTCATTAGAGCACCGGGGCTCAGACTACACAGCACCACTACGAGTCACCTATTGGTGGACAAGACACACATTAGCGACATTGCACAAGCAATAACAACAATATAGGAACGCGCAGGTTCCTCAAATAGGTGTATTTGCATTCCTTAGTGGACATTCTTGAGTTCATTAATGTTATAGTGGATCGCACTTACACGTGCTCGCCACACCACAAATGAATTCAACCATGAATTCAAAAGAGGAAGACCGAGACCATTTGATACCAAAATATAACACCCCCATCCAGTACATGACATATAATAGAAGGTCTGGTCGGGGCCCCATACCGTATGGCACGAACAGGCAGTGAAATTACATGTTAATATAAAAAAAACATTCGCACCCTAACTCTGAGCATTCTAGTGGAAGCTTTTAAGTTGTTTGAACTCCTCATTTGAATGTCCACAATATATAAACCAACATTTATATATATAACAATACGAAGGAATGTTCTCCAAATACACAGCAAGTCTGGCCTTATAGCCTCACAATTAAGCTTTATAACTATGAATTTCATACAACGACACGTAGGCTGGCCACACATGAAAGTAACATCATATTAACTTCTTTGGCCTTCGAGGGCCAGCATAGCAGCAGCAGGAACAAGGGCTTTAGCCCCTTTTTTTTCGTACGGCTCTCCTGCACCTGCACAAGATAATCCACCGACATGGTGGCAAATAAGGCAACGGTCAGCGTTCAGCTGACCAATTATAACGACCCTACCCCTTATCCGGGGCAGTGTCATTCCTTCCCTGCAGGCATAGCATTTTACAAGCAGATATATCACACAATGTGCACTCATATACAATCGACATATCACAAACGTCGATCACGCAACCCGACGCTCCGTGCACTCAGGGCACATTCTTGATGTACTGGAAATACCAGGGTCCCTTCGCCATTCAGGGCACATTCTTGGTGTACCGGAAATTCCAGGGACCCACCCCCATTCGAAGCACATTCTTGGTGTACTGGAAATACCAGGGTCCCACCTCCATTCAAAGGTCTGAAGCCCAACAACAAACTTGAGCATTTCGCTCCACGTCCTTTAGTCGGAGACTTTAGTCTTAATGGCGCGAAGGCCTAAGACTCTCATTATGTGTTTCTGCTGAATGCCAATAGCCCAGATACTCATGGCAGACAACCATAATGAGGAGACAGTTCAGTCTTTTCTCGTTGCTCAAATCATCAGTTCTATGACCAGACTGACACGGGTCGGCCTCCCATTATCCATTCGGCATGAAGCCTTTTCAAGAGCACACAAAGCTCACAAATAGCTATACTATCCCCTAAGCCCTAACCTTATCTAGATCAACCATCCAGCAATCCCTGTATCCACCTGCAGTGCCAGAAACACTGGTTTTTCAAGCATATAACACAAGCACTTTGCGGGTATTTTCCTATACTTTCACTCTAGTACTTCTTGCTACTACCCTTCACAGGCACAACCCACCGAATCCACAAACATACTCATTTATATGCGGAGTCTTCTCCGGTGCGCAAAATAAAATATCACCAATCCAGACCAACCTGTCCAGATGGGCTTCATACATTATGCCTATTCTGTACTACACATTTCCGAATCTACATGCAAGGCATCTCTGGGATATCCAGAATCAACACAAGGGGAATCCCTTAATAATCGACCTTTTGGTGGGGGAAACACAAGCATTTGCCAAATCAAGGACTTCACATATCCAAGGAAGAAAGATCATTACCCTTGACTATCGCTTTGGAGCAATAGAAAACTAGTCGGATGAAAAGCACTGCAACGGCCTTGCCTCCATGGATCTGGACTCAGCACTTGATTCGGGGCTCTGAAGCTCCACCAGCACCCGAATTCCTCCTCCTCCTCCTCCCTTACTCTCCCCAATCTCTACCTCTTAGAAAGAGAGAGAAAAGCCTTTGTTAATGAGAGAGTTTATCCTCAGCTCATAGCCTTATAACAGTAGTGGAATCTCAGGACCGTCGGATCCTAGTTGAAATTAACGGACGACCACAAAAGGTCCTGAAAAACATTTTCCTGGGCTGAACACGGCTTGTGACAAACCCGTGTCACAGGCCGTGTACCTTAAGCGGCAAAGAAACTGACTTAACCCGAACAGGACACGGCCCTGTGACATGCCCGTGTCATATGCCGTGTGCTAGACACGGCTTTAGGCACGCCCGTGTCCAGCCCGTGTTCATCAGCCTCACAGACCCAATCAAGCATAGAGAAGGACATGGCCCTTGACATGCCCGTGTCATAGGTCGTGTGCCCAACTCGAGGATTGTCAAGTGCATTTCATCGAGCTCACTCAAGAACATGTCGAGCGCATAGCAGGACACGGCCCTGGACACGCCCGTGTACCCAACTCGAGGGTCGTCGAGTACATTTTGCCGAGCTCACTCAAGACCTCCCTGTCAACACTCGAGTCCAGGACACGGCCATGGACATGCCCGTGTCCCCGGCCTTGTACCTCACATAGAGCAGGGCACGGCTTTGAACACTCCCGTGTCTCGGGCCGCGTTGCCCACCCTACTTAGCCCATTCAACATCGAGGTTTGGGGCGTTACAATTTGGGCTAAGTTGGCCCAAAGTTAACTCTAGTCAATTTCGCTTATTTGGTGACCAAGTGTTGGGGCTTTTCAGTCCAATGCACTCCTATTAGGGGTTAGAATATAATAGTGGGGTGACTTTAACAATATGATGCCTAATTGAGCCAATTAGGGTTGAGTTGACATAGTTTGAGTTTGACATGTTTGACCGAATTGGTTGACCCCACCATGGGTCTTATGGTCAAGTGAGTCACCTTTATGGTTTGGGACATAGTGGTGATGTCAATTTTTATGTGTGGGTTCAATTTGGGTTAGTTTGACCAAACTTGACTTGTACACTATAGTGGGCCCCATGCCAGTTCACCCTAGCTCATTGGGTCCTAAGGTCACCACCTACACTAACTCATCATAATCACCACATATCCTACCCTAATTTGTATTAAGTGGGTTTAGAAGTAAATGAGATGTTACATTTAAATATCTTCTTCTTTATATATAATTCTTGCGGCTATTGCAGAACTCGAGATCATGAGGTTATGGATGATTCCAGTTATGACTTCTACGACTACTACACCATTTTTCCTGTTGATACACGAAAATGGCACCGGGGGCACAACTAATACGGAGGGGGTGTTTGGTCTCACAGGCTAGGTGAGGAGGAAGGAGAAGGTTGCGGGGTTAGGGGAGAAGGAAGCTTCGGAGTGCTCGAGAGTGGAGCAAACAGCTTGTTCAAGGAGGGCTGCGGGGGTAGAGGAGAGGCTGCTGAGAGCAGAGGCGAGCCTTGATCAACAGAGAGGGTTGATCAAGAGAGGAAGAGGAGGTTGACCAGGAGCTGTCGAGTAGACAGTTACTGCGATGGTTGCGCTTGCAGGTTGGTTGCCGAGAAGAATTGAACTGAGCTGGGGGCAAGGCTTGCTGAGCAGAGAGCAAGGCTTGCTGAGCAGAGAAGCAAGGCTTGCTGAGCAGAGAGCAATGCTTGCTGAGCAGGGAACAAGGGTTGCTGAGCAGAGATCAAGGCTTGCTGAGCAGAGTAGCAAGGCTTGCTGAGCAGAGAGCAAGGCTTGCTGAGCACTGAGGAAGGAGCAAGGCTTGCTGAGCAGAGAGCAAGGCTTGCAAAGCAGAGGAGCAAGGCTTGCTGAGGTGAGAGCAAGGCTTGCTGAGTAGGGAGCATGACTTGCTAAGCAGAGAGCAAGGCTTTCTGAGCTGAGAGGAGAAGAGGGGGCCGCTAGCAGCGGCAACAGCACACTTCGCCCGCCGTGGCTCAAATGCCACTCTTGCGACGAGCTTTCCTTTGATTAATAGCGAGAGGTTACAAGCTTACAAGTACACCTTCACAACAAATCATTAAAGGGGTACAAAGGGAAGCTGGCGGCTAAGGGAGAAGAAATTGCCAGAGAGCAGAGAAAATAAACTGTCAGAGACTAAGTAAAAGAGGCTGATAGCTGTTGGAGGACTGGAAAACTTAGTCTGCAGAGTCTGCTGGGAAGCTGCTGGAGAGCTGTGGAGGACTGCGCGGACAGGAAATCTGAGTCTGCAGGGCTTGCTGGAAGGCTGATGGAGGACTGCGCGGACAGGAATACGGAGTCCGCAGAGTCTACTGGCAACCTGGTGGAGGACTGTGCGGACTGGAAAATGGAGTCTGCAGGGTCTGCTGTAAAAACTTGTCTCCACCTCCGGAACTCTTGATCCCCCGAATGAGAGGAATCAGGGGTTATTTATAGGCCCGGGGAAGATATTCAAGAAGCGGGGCCCAGTGACGTCAGCATGACGACCTGCGCGGACTCCGCGGACTTGAAATTGGAGTCCGCCAGGTTGGCGAATGAAGCAGGCTGGAGGAAGCCGGGAGAGAACGGAGGCCGCCCCCTTGCGGGCGGCCTGGGTAGACTGCGGGGGGGGGGGGGGGGGGGGGGAATCCGCCTAGCAGGCCGCGCCGCCCACGAGTGGGCGGCCTGGGCGAACTCCGGGTGGAGTCCGCTCCGCAGGCCGGGCCGCCCCCGAGCGGGCGGCCTGGGCGGACTCTGGGGGGAGTCCGCCCGGCAGGCCGGGCCGCCCCCGAGTGGGCAGCCTGGGCGGACTCCGGGGGGAGTCCGCTCGGCAGACCGGGCCGGCCCCAAGCGGGCGGCCTGGGCGGACTCCAGGGGGAGTCCGCCCGGCAGGCCGGGCCGCCCCCAAGCGGGCGGCCGGGGCGGACTCCGTGGGGAGTCCGCCCGGCTGGCCGGGCCATCCCCGAGCGGGCGGCCTGGGCGGACTCTGGGTGGAGTCCGCCCGGCTGACGGGCAGAGGCCGCCCTGGGTGGGCGGCCTGGCAGGCGGAGGCCGCCCCTGGTGGGCGGCCTCGGCGGACGGCGGCAGGAGGCCGCCGCCCCTCGAGCGGCAGGGAGGCCGGAGCCCCTTGGGCGCACTGGGAGGTCGCCCCCTGTGGTGCTGTTGGTGGACTCCTGTAAGGAAAAGCAATGCACGGTTAGCGGGCCTAACCGCATGGCCTGCAAGGGTGAGCTATGGGAACAGCCCGCCGTACCGAAGGGCACGCGGTTGCAAGGGGACCTAGACGGACAGGGAAAACTGTCCGCCTATGCTAGGGAGCGCGACTATCCAGCTGGCTACCTTGGGAAGGATCGTCGATTTCTGGGTTAACATAATCCCCGCACTTTTTTAAGTTCCGAAGGGAACTTCGAAAAAGTTGGAGACCCACTAAAATCATGATCCACCCCAAAGGAAAGAGAAAAGGGGGCAAGGAGAGATAGAACCTGAAGACTCTCCTTACAAGCTTGGTGTTTCCTGTCTATTTTCGTGCAAGAGGAAAGTTAGGGTAAGAATGTATGGGTGGTACATCGAGTGTGTACCTGAGTTCTCTTTTGCAAAATGAAGAATGTGTGTCTTTCGTTAAGTTCTGCAAAACAAAAGTGAGGAAAACAGAAATGGCATAACAACTCGCAAGAACCTGATAGAGGCTTGCAAGCATTTGTTATCCTCTGCAAAAATGGAAGGAAGAAGAGTATACAAGAAAGAAAGAAAAGTGAGTTGCAAGTACCTGGAAGGAACTTGCAAATCTTTGGTGGTTTCTGCAAAAGAAGAGTTAAAAGTACGCACATTGCATGAAAGTAACTTTCAAGTACCTGAATGGAGCTTGCAAGTGTCGGTGATCTCTGGATGAAGAGAGTTAGAGGCAGGTATTGTATACAAACATAAGCTGCAAGTACCTGAATATGACTTGCAGACGTCTGCTAACCACTGCAAAGTGAAGAGTGAGCAGCAGATATAAAATAATGATTTAAACTACAAGTACCTGGATGAGGTTTGCAGGTGTCTGTTGTTCTCTACAAAGAGAAAAGTTAGAGGCAGACAATATGCATATGAAATGAGCTTGCAAGTACCTATGGAGAAGGCTTGCAAGGGTTTGTTAATCTCTGCGAGGAGAGAAATTAGAATCGAACAAGACATGAAGATAACCGCACCAAAATTGTTGAGATAACCCATGAAGGTTGATGAGGTAAGGTTGATATGACCAAGTAGTAAGAAAAAGCCTGACGAACACTTTATCATGAAGCCCAGATCAATGAATCGAGCACTAGCTATCGATATGGCTGGATGGACATGATCAAAATGAATGTCGGAATCCTTTTGGTAGGTTGGATTAACCTGTTCACCTGTGAAAGGAGGGAAGAGAGAAAAGGAGGTCTATACTCGGAATGACTAAAGAAGCTTGAATGCTTCCACAGGTGTTCCCCATGGGCCTTATGCATCACTTGCCAGAAAAATCATCCCGTGTATATTCCTACTCAAAGTGGGCTGGCCACGCATCCTCAAGGAGGGCACAAAAGAGAAAAGCAAGGGAAAGATCCTAAGAAGGATCGCTAGAAGCAACGCTCTTTTTCCTTGGGCACAAGCATCACTGATCAACAAGACTGGTTGCACCAAGAGGCCTAGCTTGTCTGTGGATTGATCAGTGGAGTTGTGAGAACCCGAGAAGGCACGGATCGAGGATACCGGAGTGTTCAACGATTAAAGTTAGGTGATGATCGAAGAGACAAGGTTACACTTGGTCGCCATTGCTTGTCAAGCAAAGATCATCATGACTGTAATGTATCCTAAGCAGAGCACAGCAGAGCTAACACATGGGGTTCCCCTAGCACACACTCTGTGTCAGATGCCGGCCAGGATCCGAAATATGAAGCCCATTATCGCGATTGAACTGCTCCCACTACACACATGGGTATACTCCCGCCATATGTGGTCGTAGCGGTGGTGCGAGAATAATCTACGGAGGGAACGTTTCAGACTTGGTGATATCTCATTAGCGTACAGATCCCTCAGAGGGAAGTAGAGGAAGGAACAACACAAGAAGCGAACTGTGTCAGTATAAGATCCCTGATAAAAAGCTTTGTTGAAAAGCAAGAAATGAACACTAAGAAGTGTTTGGTGAAATGAAAATGTTTGAAGAGAGAGAGCAAGGGTTGAGATAACCCATGAAGCTTGCTAGGAGCTTTGGGGGACTGTGAAGTCCATCGCTTGCTTAGACTAGCGTTCCAAGCACACCTTTGTAATTGGCATCGAAGCATTCGACGGCTTGGTTAACAATGAGGAGAGGAGGCTCTTCGACTTGGTTTACTCCCCTTGAGGGACAAGGAACGCCTGCAACTTCTTTGACCTTTGAATTGGCTGGATCAGGGCGTTCTTCTTTAGGAAGCAGGTCATGCATATTTCACTGCCGGAGCATCCTTTGCACAAGCTGCCGGAATGCTCGGTAGTCTTCAGTTAGGTGACCTGGTTCATTGTGAAATTCGCAGTAAGGTTCTGAACCCCTAGATCTTTGATCAGCTGGTCGATAGGGCTTCTTGAAGTTTGCCCTATCTTTCATGATATGGATTACTTCTTGCATGGCATCGTCGAGATCAGACTCATGCAAGTTGTTGTCTTGCTGCTGATGAACTGCTGCTGTTTGCAAAGACGGAGCTAGCGACAGCAATGGTTCTTGAGCACGATGACAGCTCGGTAAGGAGTATCGATGGCGATGAATCCTTCTCTCCTTCTTTGAGTGAGTTGGGAAGTGATTGTGAGGAGACCTTGGAGGATACTTGCGAGAGAGATCCTACTCGGATAAAAGCTTAGAGACGAAGCCCGGGTTACTCTTTTCGCCTCGGATATATGAGTTGGCTAGAGCAATCAACTCTTGATATGTCCTTGGAGTACGGACATTGGCTTCAAATTTGAGTGGCCCTTCATGAAGACCGTGGATAAGAGCCACTCTGTACATTTCTTGATCAGAAACTTCGATGTCCAAAATCTCTCTTTGGAATTGATTAACAAACTGAGACAAAGTCTCGTTTCCGCGCTGCTTGATCTCAAAGAGGGCTTCAGGACCGCCCTTTCTCTTGGTTGATGTAGAGAATCTGAGAAGAAACTCCCTTCGTAGATCAAGGAAGGAAGTGATGGAGTGAGGACGGAGGCCTTACAACCAGTCCCTCACTTGCCCATCAAAGGAGGTGATAAGAAGCTTGCACTTGGTTGCATCTGAAAGGGTTTTGAGAGCAACGGTTAAATCAAAAGCTTGGAGGTGCTTAACTGGATCTGTCTCTCCAGTGTAGATTGGCAGTCGAGGCTCTCTGAAGTTTGCTGGAGTAGGCTCATGGCGAACATTCTCCGTGAATGGTGAAGGTTCTTCTTGCTCTCCTACAGCATAGGATAAAAAGGATCATAAGCTGTAGCTGCAAAAGGAGCATGAGGATAAAAAGGAAAAGTTGTTGCAGGAGGAGCAGAGGCAGGAGCTGAAGGGTAGGGATGACTTCCCTGAAAATTGAGAACTCTAGCAGGACTTCCCCAGGCTGCTTCCCGGAAGAAGTTATGGCGAGCAGTGAACTCTTCATCTTGAGGTCGCAAAGGAGCTACAGGCCCTTGCGGAAAGGTTGGGGTGTACGGAGGATAGAAAGGCGGGCAAGCTTGAGAGTAAGCTTGCGGATGCTCTGATGTTGGTCTTGGGTTGATTGGAGCAGCTGGAGCTATTGCTGGATGAGCGTCCAATCACTGTGTGATTGCAGCTAGAACTTTGTTGATCGCCTGGAACTATTGAGCATTCTCACGGCACGTCTGCTCAAGGGCTTCCCAGAGAGGATCTTCACTAGGACTTGGAACAAGGTCCTCGGCTGATTGATGGTCTGACATGGTTAACTGTCGCTTTCACTGTCTGTTCAGATCTGAAGGATTGCGCGTGAGCTGATATTCCACGCTCACTGCACCAAAACTGTTGATGCGCGAAAATGAAACCGGGGGCACAGCTAATACTGAGGGGTGTTTGGTCTCACAGGCTAGGTGAGGAGGAAGGAGAAGGTTGCGGGGTTAGGGGAGAAGGAAGCTTCGGAGTGCTCGAGAGTGGATCAAACAGCTTGTTCAAGGAGGGATGCGGGGTAGAGGAGAGGCTGCTGAGAGCAGAGGCGAGCCTTGATCAACAGAGAGGGTTGATCAAGAGAGGAAGAGGAGGTTGACCAGGAGCTGTCGAGCAAACAGTTACTGCAATGGTTGCGCTTGCAGGTTGGTTGCCGAGAAGAACTGAGCTGAGCCGAGGGAAAGGCTTGCTGAGCAGAGAGCAAGGCTTGCTGAGCAGAGAAGCAAGACTTGCTGAGCAAAGAGCAAGGCTTGCTGAGCAGAGAGCAAGGCTTGCTGAGCAGGGAACAAGGTTGCTGAGCAGAGAGCAAGGCTTGTTGACCAGAGGAGCAAGGCTTGCTGAGCAGTGTGCAAGGCTTGCTGAGCAGAGAGCAAGGCTTGCTGAGCAGGGAGCAAGGCTTGTTGAGCAGGGAGCAAGGATTGCTGAGCAGAGAGCAAGGCTTGCTGAGCAGAGGAGCAAGGTTTTCTGAGGTGAGAGCAAGGCTTGCTGAGCAGGGAGCAAGGCTTGCTGAGCAGAGAGAAAGGCTTTCTGAGCAGAGAGGAGAAGAGGGGGCCGCTAGCAGCGGCAACAGCACACTTCGCCCGCCGCGGCTCAAATGCCACTCTTGCGACGGGCTTTCCTTTGATTAATAGCGAGAGGTTACAAGCTTACAAGTACACCTTCACAACAAATCATTAAAGGGGTACAAAGGGAAGCTGGCGGCTAAGGGAGAAGAAATTGCCAGAGAGTAGAGAAAAGAAGCTGCCAGAGAATAAGTAAAAGCGGCTGCTAGCTGCTAGAGGACTGGAAAACTGAGTCTGCAGAGTCTGCTGGCAAGCTGCTGGAGAGCTGTGGAGGACTGTGCGGACAGAAAATCTGAGTCTGCAGGGCTTGCTGGAAGGCTGATGGAGGACTGCGCGGACAGGAATACGGAGTCCGCAGAGTCTGCTGGCAAGCTGGTGGAGGACTGCGCGGACAGGAAAACGGAGTCCGCAGGGTCTGCTGGAAAGACTTGTCTCCACTTCCAGAACTCTCGATCCCCCCCCGAATGAGAGGACTCAGGGGCTATTTATTGGCCCGGGGAGGATCTTCAAGAAGCGGGCCCCAGCGACGTCAACATGATGACCTGCGCGGACTCCGCGGACTGGAAATTGGAGTCCGCCAGGTTGGCGAATGAAGCAGGCTGGAGGAAGCCGGGTGAGAACTGAGGCCGCCCCTTGCGGGCGGCCTGGGCGGACTCCGGGGGGAGTCCACCCGGCAGGCCGCGCCGCCCACGAGCGGGCGGCCTGAGCGGACTCCGGGTGGAGTCCGCCCGGTAGGCCGGGCCGCCCCCGAGCGGGCAGCCAGGGCGGACTCCGGGGGGACTCCGGGGGGAGTCCGCCCGGCAGGCCGGGCCGCCCCCGAGCGGGCGGCCTGGGCGGACTCCGGGGGGAAGGGGAGTCGGCGCCCGGCAGGCCGGGCCGCCCCCGAGCGGGCAGCCTGGGCGGACTCCGGGGGGAGTCCGCCCGGCAGGCCGGGCCGCCCCCGAGCGGGCGGCCTGGGCGGACTCCGGGTGTAGTCCGCCCGGCTGACGGGCAGAGGCCGCCTTGAAAGTGCAAGTTAGATATGATATACTCTAGAGGGGGTGAATAGAGTATGGTGCTTGCTAAAAACTTTTTACAAAGTTGTTGTAATCCTATGTGAATAGGGAAGCAAATAATATAAAGTAATCTAAACACAGAATAATCACAATATACAAAGGAATCTAATCACAAGCCACAACCAGAAACAAAAGAAAAATATGCAATCAGATGACACAAGGAGCTATAGTGGTTCCCCAATCAACCTGGTACATCCACTCTTCTACCACCCTAGGTAGGAATCCACTGCAGGATAAGTTGATCAGGTGTCCTAGGCACCAATGAGCTTTTGATAAGGTGCTCAAAAACCAAACCAGATTTTTTGATCAGGTATCTTGCCACCAATGAGCTTTTGATAAGGTGCTCAAAAACCATACACAAACTTTTGAAGGGAGTTTGAAAAACCCTTTACAGCAGAGAGAGAGAGAGAGGGAAAGAGATGATCTTCTCTGTCAACAGTCAGAGAGAAGATAGTGGATATTGTCAAAGCTCCCCTGAGATCTGTAGTTGTTCAGGAAGTGAAGCTTTGCAGTAGGGTGATAGGCCTTCAGAAAATTGATCTCCAGCAAATGATGATTTCAGCAAAAGCTGAAATGTGAGGTGTCTGGAGTCTTGAATGATGATGGCCTTGAACACTTGAATCAAAAGAGATCTGAAGATTTCAGTTTGTTGATCTCCTTTGGCGATGGTGTTCTTGTATGAATCTTTGAGACTGAGAATGTCTGCAACTCTTTCTCTTTCTCCTGTGTAATTGTTGTTGTGAGAGCTGTTGTTGCAGAGAATATTATTCTAACTTCTTGTTCTTCTACTTTTGGAATAATGAAAAATCTTATATTTTATTCTTTTTTGTCTGAATAGAAATGATCCACTGTCAAGATAGCCATTGGCCTGTCATAAATGACTTCCTTAATTGCTTTTGTCTTCTGGAGGAAAGTCCAATAAAACATTCCTTGATAATTCCTTGAAACTTGCTCCAGATTAATTAAAAACGGCTACAAGATCTGTGAATTAATTGCTGAGAACAATTCCTTAATTGTCTGAATTTGAATCTTGAAAATCGTTGAACTCTTCAGAAAAACGTCGAACTGAGCTCCACTATCGTTGAACTGAGCTCAGAGATTTGGACTTAGACAGAAACAGAGATCGTCGATCTGAGCTCAACTATCGTCGAACTAAGCTCAGAGATTGAGAACCAAACTGAAGTCGAGATCGTCGATCTGAGCTCGAAGATCGTCGAATGGAGTTCGATGACTTGTTGAAGTTGAGCTCAGAGATCGTCGAATGGAGTTCGATGATTCGTCGAAGTGAGCTCACCGACGTCGAATGGAGTTCGACGATTCGTCGTACTGAGCTCGACGAAATGACTTAGTCTTCTGAAATTGTAAATCCTGGTCTTGAGGGAAGCTTCCAAACCTAACTACTAACCCTTAGACTCAATTCTACTTGACCTTTAGATCTATACAATGAGGTCAAAACAGGTTTCCTAAGAGACATAGTGATCCTGACCCAAATTAGTAATAGGGTGTTCCAACAATCTCCCCCTATTTGGGTTAGGATTACTATTTACAGATATTGAAATAAAAATAACAATATACAAAGCAAAAATGCAATAAACAAGACATTGCAAATCACAGATATTATCTCAGACAGATCATAAAACATCATATATTGTCACCTTACATAATTACTCCTTTTCCTTGCTCTTTATAAGTACTATTTCCCTGTTTGGATTAAGAGCTTCCTTTTTAGATCTTCTGTCATCAGCTGCACCTAAAGAGGTTTGTTGCTTAGGCCTGGGCACTACAGCTTCAGGATGCAGCTTCATGTAGCTTTCAGAATCAAAAAACTTGTTGGAAGCATATCTTTCAAGTTCCTTTTTCCTTTGTTCTGATAAAGTAGTAATACTGGAAGTTTCTTTGCCTTGTTCTCTGGCTTTCTTGATCTGATCCAAAGCAGCTAATTCCTTCATCCTGGCTGTCCATGAGGTTGGATTGTTCTCTGGATCCTCAAAGGGAACTAGAGGCTCATATCTGTTGGAGGAATTGTCTGCAGGAGTTCTGGATGAGAATAACTCTTTAAGCTTGTAGGGAAAGGGACCTGAAGTAGTATCAGAGGAAGCTTGTCCTTCCTTTGAATAAGGATGCTGCCTGGAATAGCCTTTGGAGTATACTTGGAATTCTCTTTGGTTTCCTCTATAGTTTCCTCTCCTTGATTGGTAGCCT
The DNA here is from genome assembly GCA_039583875.1 of Platanthera guangdongensis. NCBI lineage: Eukaryota > Viridiplantae > Streptophyta > Magnoliopsida > Asparagales > Orchidaceae > Platanthera > Platanthera guangdongensis. The sequence continues at coordinate 150,021,764 of CM077148.1, read as the reverse complement.
CTGGATTGGCTTCCCCTATGTTGAGATCTTCCTTGAGGCTGATAAGGGGTTTGGCTTCTGGCAGAGGAATGAGCAGCAGAGCTACCACCTGCACCTGCATCAGGAGGAGGAGGAGGATGATGGAACTGAGAGGAACCTTTCTCATACTTTCTCTTTTTTTTCATAGCCAACAAATGATTCTTGGAGTATTGCATCCAGTGTTCTGTGATTGGACAGTTATGCAGTATGTAATAAGGAATATCATTGGTATCTTTGACTTTTGCTGGAGGAACCATTTTTATAGCCTTGCTTCTGGCCTTTTTTTTCCTTGCAATAGTTGTAGAGGAGTCATCTGAATCAGTCCTATATTGATCACTTTCTGAGCTTTGTTCATCATACAAAGAATACAGACTTTTGAGATAGTATTTCTATTGTTGTGATTGAGCAGGAGAAACAGTAGTGACAGCAACAGTAGAAGGAGGAATAGAAGCAACACTAGCAGAGGAGATTACATCAGCAGATACAAAACTTTTAGAAGTAATACTCTCAGAAATGGAAGGTACAGCAGCAGTAGATACATTAGTAATTGGGGCAGCAGTTTCAGATACAACAGTTACAGCAGTTTCAGATACAATATTTTCAGATACAACAGTTTCAGCATCAGCAATAACATCAGCAATAACAGTAGGCTCAAGGTCAAATGCCTCTATCATATGTATATCCTCAGATATTAAATCATCAGAATTAGCATCAATATCAACAATGTCAGTACCTGAAACTGAAGGAGAAGCAGCAGAAAGGGACTTTACAAAAGAATGAATTAAGCTAGTGTTACAGCTTGAAATAGGCACAATGGCCTTAGACAGATCTTCAGATGGCTGGACTGCAGTATGCTCTGGAAGACAGCTGAAATATCTATAATCAAAATCTGATAATAATGACCTGAGGTCCATTGAGAAAACTGCAACTTGTGGTGTTGAGGCTTGAGCTTGAATAGAAGTAACAGCAGCAGCAGTAGTAGGAAATCAAACCACTTTATGAGGCATCTCCCCCTGCCTCGATTCTGTCAGGACTGGATCAAGGCACCCAGATGAAGGGATTTCCTGAGGAGGAATAAGAGAGGAGAGCCTGGCAGACAGGTCTGCAACTGACTGTAGAAGTGGAGCCAAGGAGGTCTCCAACAAGAGTGATAGCCCGGGAGCTATCAGCTCATACAGTCTGTCTGCTAAAGCTGGAAGATCTACATGCTCAAGAGGGATTTAAGCAGAGGTAGGGACTGAAGGTGGAGCTGCTGGAGATGTGGGTGGAGAGCTAGTGTATGGTGGAAATGAAGGTTGAGATATGGGGATTGTGGAAATTGAAGATAATGGAATGGAAACAGAGGGTGTGAAGGAGGGTTGTGCAATGATATCTTGAAGTAACTGTTGGTAAGATATGGATGGAGAGGGTAGATCAGGAGGGGATAAAGGGGAATCATCCATAAAGGAATCATCCAGAAGTGTGAAAGATGGAAGTTGAGATGATGATTCAATTTCTAAGTGAGGGTATTTATGTAGAGGATGGAAACGTTCTTCTGTGAGAGGTGGAGGTGGAGAAATTGAAGTTGGAGATGGGGTTGAAATAATGATTATGGAGGAAATTTGAATGGTGGAGGTGACTGGTGGAGATGAAATAAGAGGTGGAGGAGGAGGAGAAGCAGCAGGCAAGTGTTCTGCAGGGGCAGAGACTTAAGGGGAGGAGACTGCAATAGTCCTTGTGCCTGAAGTTGCACTTGCAGACGGTCTGCTGGGCTTCACTATCTGTCTGTCCCACTTTCCAAACAGGGCATAGGAGAGCCTTTTAGAGGCATTGATGTGCATCCCATTTGAGACTAGCAGTGCAGGGCATCTGTTTTGAAGAAAAAACCCTAGTATCCTTCTAAAGTTGACAAAATTCTTGTTGATCTTTTTCTTAATCAGGTCAAAGAAAACTTCTCCCTAGTTTAACTGTTTCTTATCTACAATAGCACCCATCAAACATAGCTGATATCTGGAGATGGTATCATGGGCTGAGTGTTTGGCCAACAATACTTTTCCAACCACATCAGCTAAGAACTTGTACTCAACAGCCAAATGTTTCTTCAGCAGCTTGCTAGGGTTTGCATCAGAATGACCCATTCTATTAAGTATGGTAGAAAATTCTTCTCCAGACATCTCAGCAGAATCTCCTCCAGAATTCAATCCAAAAATCTCTGTCAGGGCAGAAGGTGTAAGAGGTACCTGAGTTCCTGATACTGTGCCAATCACTGTATTCTGGTCCTGGTTATGGGCAGTATAGACCCACTCCTTGATTTCAACAGCAGCAAATTTGATTCTGGGGGACATTATAGCAACTAGCTTTTGCTCCTTGAAAAGTTCTAGAATGTCTCTGAAAATCTGATCATTGTTGTTAAACGAGTCCATATCAATATCAAATCCTACATCAAATTTCATGGCGGCCAGGACTGCAACTGAGACGACCAATGTTTCCTGCAAAAATCAACAAACAAACGACCAAGTGTAGAGAAGTTTGGAGGGAAAGAGAATTTTTGTATAAAGTATGAAAGTGCAAGGGAGAACGACGGCCGAAAAAAGAGTTTTATATTAGGGTTCGACGCAGAAAAGGAAAGATCGTTGAACTCAGTTCGACGATCGGGGCTTCTAAAGGAAACTGGAAGGTCATCAACATCGTCGATCTCCGTTCGACGATATTGGAGAGCGTCGAGCTCCGTTCGACGATAGTTCATAAAACAAAATCGTCGAGCTTCGTTCGACTATCGCTCACCTGGAAAGATAGTTGAGCACTATCTGAGAAGCGCTGAACTCTAGTCGACGATTTCGAAAAGCGTCGATCCTCGTTCGACGATCGGGGGGAAAATCGTCGAGCGCAGTTCAGAGATCAGAAACACTCTATACACTAGAAAGATGAAAATGTTTGTCTAGTCTTGGTCATTTTTAGAGTTTTAAAATCTTGGAACTTATTTTAAACTTCCTCAATCTAACATTCCTAACTGATTTAGGAAGAAGGTGTGTTTCTTTTTATCCAAGGGTTTGGTGAAAATATCTCCCCTTTGCAAATCAGTTGGGATATATTGAAGTTCAATTTTATTTTTCTCAACATTATCCCTTAAAAAATGATGCCTAATTTCTATGTGTTTTGTCCTACTATGGAGGAATGGATTTTGGGCTATAGAAATAGCACTGGTATTATCACAAAATATTTTTGACTTCTCTAAGTTGTAGCCATAGTCTAGGAGTTGGTTTTGAATCCACAAGATTTGTGAACAACAACTACCTGCAGCCATATATTCAGCTTCAGCAGTTGAAGTTGACACAGATGTTTGTTTCTTGCAAAACTAAGAGACAAGTCTATCACCAAGAAACTGACAAGTTCCACTGGTGCTTTTCCTATCAATTTTGCATCCAGCATAATCAGCATCAGAAAATCCAGTTAAGTCAAATGCTGAATCTTTTGGATACTAGAGACCTAGATTTGGACAACTTTTTACATACCTGAGAATCCTTTTTACTAATGTTAGGTGTGACTCTCTAGGGCTCACTTGGAATCTAGCACAGATGCATGTAGCAAATATTATGTCAGGTCTACTAGTTGTAAGGTATAATAAAGAGTCAATCATTACTCTATATGTTGTCTGATCAACAGGTTTCCCATGTTCATCAGCATTTAATACAGCATTAGTAGGCATAAGTGTTTTCATGCATGATGCTTCAGACATACCAAATTTCTTAACCAATTCTTTTGCATACTTGGTTTGAGAAATAAATATGCCTTCAACATGTTGCTTGATTTGCAATCCTAGAAAGAAGGATAGCTCACTCATGCTACTCATTTCAAATTTAGAATGCATTAGCTTTGAGAACCTTCTACACAAATTTGAATCAGTAGAACGAATGATAATATCATCTACATAGATTTGTACTAGTATGGTATGGGACTTATGGGTTCTAATAAAAAGAGTTTGGTCTACTCTACCCCTTATAAACTCATTTTTCAGGAGAAAGCATGCTAGGGTCTCATACCATGCTCTAGGAGCTTGCTTGCGACCATATAATGCTTTATTTAGTTTAAAAACATAATCAGCATGAGATAAAGAGATAAAACCTAGAGGTTGTCTAACATAGACTTCTTCTTTGATGTCTCCATTGAGAAAGGCACTCTTTACATCCATCTGGTATACTTTGAAGCCTTTGTGTGATGCATATGCTAAGAAGATTCTAATAGCCTCCAACCTTGCAACTAGTGCAAAAGTATGGTCATAATCTATGCCTTCTTCTTGAGAGTACCCTTGAGCAACTAGCCTTGCCTTGTTCCTTGCAATTACTCCTTGATTATCCAATTTGTTTCTGAACAACCACTTTGTTCCAACAATGGAGTGATCCTTAGGCTTTGGTACTAGTTCCAAAACTTTGTTCCTTTCAAATTGATGCAACTCTTCTTGCATTACAATGATCCAGTGTGGATCTTGCTCAGCATCTTGAATGGATTGAGGTTTAATTTGAGATAGGAAGCAAGTGTGCAACAGGTTTTAGTTGACCTGATTTCTGGTTTGCACACCAGCTGAGATGTCTCCAATCACTTGGGAGATTGGATGGTCTCTTGATGTTACTAAATCAACAGGAGGTGTTGATTGTTCACCAACCTGTGTTGTCGTTTTCTCTTGTGGTACAACAACTGGCTCTTCAAGAGGTTTCTCTTTAGGATGTTGAATGTCTTCTTCATCTTCACTGCTTTCCTCTTTTTGAATGATTTGTAATTTCTCCAAGTCTTAAGCAAGAGAATGTACCTGCAAAGGTTCTATGGTAGAAGTATTCTTCTCCTTGAAAGACATGTTAGTTTCATCAAAAGATATGTGAACAGATTCTTCAATTTTAAGAGTTGATTTATTATATACCCTATAAGCCTTACTGATCATGGAGTATCCCAGAAACACTCCTTCATCAGCTGTAGCTTGAAATTTTGCTAAGTACTTCTTGTCATTATTGTGTATGTAACAGATACAACCAAAAATTCTAAAATAATCTACTTTAGGTTTCTTCCCTTTGAGTAATTCATAGGGAGTCTTCCCCTTCAGTTTGTGTATTAGACTTCTATTCAGCACATAGTTGGAGGTGTTCACTACCTCTACCCAAAAGGATAGAGGAAGGTGAGCATCTGACAGCAATGTAGTAGCAGATTCAATAAGGGTTCTATTTTTCCTTTCAGCTACCCCATTTTTTTGAGGAGTTCTAGGAGCTGAGAAAGTGTGACTGATCCCTTCACTCTGACAGAACTCTTGCATAGGAAGAAAATCAAACTCTGTCCCATGATCACTTCTGATCAGGGCAATGTGAGTATTGAACTCAGTCTGTATGCATTTGAGAAACTCTGTCAAACACTTAAAGTTATCAGACTTCTTCCTCAGAAAGAACACTCATGTGAATCTAGAGAAGTCATCTATAACCACTAAGGTGTAAGATTTCCCTCCTAAGCTTTGTACTGTAATGGGTCCAAAAATATCCATGTGTAACAAATACAAAATCCTAGGTGAATCACTCTTATTAAGTGACTTGAAACTATTTTTAGTTTGCTTGCCTAATTGACAAGCCCTGCAGAGTCCTTCCTTCTTGTAGGGGCCAGAAGGTAGTCCTCTAACAAGGTTGTCCTTGGATAACCTAGCAATGGTTCTAAGGTTTATATGCCCTAATCTCTTATGCCATAATACATTAGGTCTACTAACAGAGTTAAACAGACAAATATCTACTTCATTTAAAAGAAAGTCTACTAAATAGATGTTACCTTTCCTTTTACCTGTCAACACAGTTGTGTTGTCCTCTGATTTGATCCTGCATAAGGATTTGCTGAAAGTCACTTGGTAGCCTTCATCACATAGCTGACTGATGCTGATCAAGTTGTGCTTCAGTCCTTCCACATAGGCTACCTTCTTGAATGTGACTGTCCCAATTTGGACTGCACCATATCCTTTTGTTAGTCCAAAGTTTGAATCACCAAATATGACTTTGGGTCCAAGCTTGACTTTAAAGGATGTGAGATTGTCCTTGCTTCCTGTCATGTGCTTTGAGCACCCACTATCCAGATACCATTGTTGGTTTGATGTTGGATAGGTCTTTACCTGCACATAAAATAATTTACTTGTTTTTGACCTAGTTTACCTTGGTCCTAGGTTGATAACCTTTAAATTCAGAAATAAATGACATCCCTGGTTGACTCTTATAACCTTCAGGATGATATCTCCTTGGAGGTATTATCCATTTAGTATAAGGGTTAAGTCTGGATGAAGGACCCCTAGGATTGGAATTTGATTTACCCTTGAAGAAGTTTTCAAATCTCTGATCTCTGCTCGACGATCGTTGAGCTGCGTTCGACGATCTTGGGTCAGATCGTCGAGCTCCATTCGATGATCGACTGTGGCAGAGTTCAGGGTTTAGAGATCGTCGACCTGAGTTCGACGATTTTGCCTGAGATCGTCGATCTGCATTCGACGATCGTCTAGCTCCGTTCGACGATTTCTGTTGAACACTTGATTTCTTGGGTAAGTCAGAATTCTTCCTAGCTACCTCTACAACTCCCTTCCCTTTATCAGAGATAAACTTGATTGGGGTTGTTAGTACTATAGGTTGGCTGGATGAAGCACCCAAGCCCAATGTACTGTTGAATCTAGAGTTCACTGTGCTTGTGATGTCCATTAGCTTGATGCTTTTCCCATTAAGGGATTCTTCAAGCTTTTTGTCCTATGATAGCTCACTTTTCAGTGAAGCTATCTGCTCCCTACAGCACTCCAACTTCTCAGAGAGTTTGAGGTTTTCTGATTTTAAGGTACTGTGTTCAAACAATTGATTTCTGAGAGAAATGATTTCCTTCTCAGATTTTAATAAGTATAAACATAGTGCTTTAAATTCATACTTAAAGTCCTCAGAATTGAAATCAAATGAGTTTATTACCTGGTCTTCTTCAGGTTGAGTCTCTGATTCAGATTCAGACTCTTCTTCATCAGAATTGTGTTGTGAGGCATTGATAGCCATCATGTAGAATTCCTTCTCTTCAGCATTATACTCATCATCACTTGAGCTGGAAGAAGTTTCTGATTCTTTTTCTGTCTCACTCCAAGATTTAGCAACAAATCCCTTCCTTATGTTTGTTCTTGCTTGAGGAGGGTTTGTCATTGCTATTCTTCTTGAAGTCCTTGTCTTTTCTTCTTTCTCTATTGTCCTTTCTGCCCTTGTTTTTGTTCTCTGGACAGTCAGGCACAATGTGTCCTGGTTTCCTGCAACCAAAACAAATAATTTCTTTATTATTTGATTTATCATACCTTGGCTTGTCATGTTCTTCGTATGATCTCTTCCTGAAGTCCTTTCTGGCCATCTTGTAAAATCTTTTGGCCAGCAGACTAAGCAGCTCATCATTGCCTGGGATTTTGTCTTCAGGCTGATCTTCAGTGGCTTTGAAAGCTATTGACTTTTCCTTTCTTGTGGCCGGTGAGGCAGCCTTATGCTCTTCTTCTCTATTTTTGATGAGCAGCTCATAAGACTTGAGCTTGCCGAAGAGAGCTTCTGTTGTGATTTCATTGAGACTTCTGACATCCTTGATTGGCCAGATCCTTGAGTCCCAAGTGCTTGGGAAGCACATTAGGATTTTGTCATTTAGCCCACTCAATGAGATCTCTTTATCCAAAGTTTTCAGTTCATTGACTATGAGACTGAGTCTATTATACATGTCTACTACTAACTCAGCATCTCCTTTCTTGAGGTTCTCATATTGGGTTATGAGGTGAGATCTTTTGTCTTTTCTTTCATCAACAGATCCTGAGACTATCTCAGATAGCTTATCCCAGATTTCCTTTGCTGAGTTGCATTCAGCCACCTTTTGGAAAATGTCATCAGACATAGTCTGGGCTAAGATATTCATAGCCTTTGCATCTGCTACTCTCCACTTCTTGATCTCTACATCTGTTCCTGAGGGAGGTGGAACAACATTTGTGCTTGTGTTCTCTGAAGGTCTTGGACACACTGTCAAAACAGAATTAATGATGTCCTTATCAATAGAATTCATGTAGAGTCTAATCCTTGCCTTCCAAAGTGCAAAATTTGATAGATTACACACTGGAGGTCTGGTGCTAGCATAATCTTTGTTTTGGGCCATGTTTTGTGAATAAATAATTCTAATAACAAAATCAAGATAAGCAGATCTAACTATAGGAATCTTTGGGTTCAGGTGTTAGCCTGTGCAACCACTGAGATGTGGTATTTTTAACCAACCTCCCTCTGATATAAATTGTAAGTGCAAGTTAGATCTGATATACTCTAGAGGGGGGGGGGGGGTGAATAGAGTAATCTAAACACCAGTTGCTAAAAACGTTTTACAACAGTTGTTGTAATCCTAAGTGAACAGGGAAGCAAATAATATAAAGTAATCTAAACACAGAATAATCATAATATACAAAGGAATCTAATCACAAGCCACAGCCAGAAACAAAAGAAAAATATGCAATCAGATGACACAAGGAGCTATAGTAGTTCCCCAATCAACCTATGTACATCCACTCTTCTACCACCCTAGGTAGGAATCCACTACAGGATGAGTTGATCAGGTGTCCTGGGCACCAATGAGATTTTGATAAGGTGATCAAAAACAAAACCAGATTTTTTGATCAGGTGTCTTGCCACCAATGAGCTTTTGATAAGGTGCTCAAAAACCAAACACAAACTTTTGAAGGGAGTTTGAAAAACCCTTTACAGCAGAGAAAGAGAGAGAGGGAAAGAGATGATCTTCTCTGTCAATAGTCTGAGAGAAGATAGTGGATATTGTCAAAGCTCCCCCTGAGATCTGTAGTTATTCATGAAGTGAAGCTTTGCAGTAGGGTGATAGGCCTTCAGAAAATTGATCTCCAGCAAATGATGATTTCAGCAACAGCTGAAATGTGAGGTGTCTGTAGTCTTGAATGATGATGGCCTTGAACACTTGAATCAAAAGAGATCTGAAGATTTTAGTTTGTTGATCTCCTTTGGTGATGGTGTTCTTGTATGAATCTTTGAGACTAAGAATTTCTGCAACTCTTTCTCTTTCTCTTGTGTAATTGTTTTTGTGAGAGCTGTTGTTGCAGAGAATATTTTTCTAACTTCTTGTTCTTCTACTTTTGGAATAATGAAAAATCTTATCTTTTATTCCTTTTTGTCTGAATAGAAATGATCCACTATCAAGATAGCCGTTGGCCTGTCATAAATGACTTCCTTAATTGCTTTTGTCTTCTGGAGGAAAGTACAATAAAACATTCCTTGATAATTCCTTGAAAATTGCTCCAAATTAATTAAAAACGGCTACAAGATCTGTGAATTAATTGCTGAGAACAATTTCTTAACTGTCTGAATTTGAATCTTGAAAATCGTTGAACTCTTCAGAAAAACATCGAAATGAGCTCCACTATCGTTGAACTGAGTTCAGAGATTTGGACTTAGACAGAAACAGAGATCGTCGATCTGAGCTCAACTATCGTCGAACTGAGCTCAGAGATTGAGAACCAAACTGAAGTCAAGATCGTCGATCTGAGCTCGAAGATCGTCGAATGGAGTTCGGCAACTTGTTGAAGTTGAGCTCAGAGATCATCGAATGGATTTCGACGATTCGTCGAAGTGAGCTCACCAATCGTCGAATGGAGTTCGACGATTCGTCGTACTGAGCTTGACGAAATGACTTAGTCTTCTGAAACTAAAAATCCTTGTCTTGAGGGCAGCTTCCAAACCTAACTACTAACCCTTAGACTCAATTCTACTTGACCTTTAGATCTATACAATGAGGTCAAAACAGGTTTCCTAAGAGACATAGTGATCCTGACCCAAATCAATAATAGGGTGTTCCAACACGCCCTCGGTGGGCGGCCTGGCAGTCGGAGGCCGACCCTAGTGGGCGGCCTCAGCGGACGGCGGTAGGAGGCCGCCGCCCCTCGAGCGGCAGGGAGGCCGGAGCCCCTTGGGAGGACTGGGAGGTCGCCCCTTGTGGTGTTGTTGGTGGACTCCTGCAAGGAAAAGCAATGCACGATTAGCGGGCCTAACCGCATGGCCTGCGAGGGTGAGCTATGGGAATAGCCCGCCGTCCCGCAGGGCATGCAGTTGCAAGGGGACCTAGATGGACAGGGTAAACTGTCCGCCTACCCTGGGGCTTGTCGCGATCAAAAGGGAGAATCGAAGGAGTGAGACTAGCCAGCTGGCTACTTTAGGAAGGATCTCTGATTTCTGGGTTAACATTTCCGAGGGCGAAACATAATCGAAAAACTTTTATGAGCATTCGAGAGAATCAAAGGCTTAGTGATTGCAAACTTGTTTTGAAAAAAATTGGAGTAGTTGCACTTTATGTTTATTCTTTGATGCACGTACACTATGTTATTATTTTTTAGATATTTGGTCTGGGTGATTTATGTTTTTTCTGTGATGAACTATGTTGTGTTGGATGAAATGTTAGTTTTTATGTTTTAATATGTGTAATTTATGCAATTTATGGAATATTGTAGTGTTATCTATTGTTAATATTTTATTCAATTTAAAATTGCAGCAGATTTATAATGATTTCCTCGGATCGTACTAACAGTTCTATTGAAGCGACCAAAAAACAAGTTGTTGGCTGGTTTTATTGTAATAGAGTTCGTGGGTAACAAATTCAGCTTGCACAACATCAATCAAGGTGCGCTAGTGGATCATAAAATATTTCTTGCATGACATTAAGCCAAACCGAGGTTAAATAGGATGGTGAACTTCTCGATTGACACCCTCATAGTTTCTTCTTTTAGAATGTCGAAGCTAATATTTGGAGATTTGCAACAACTCCTCATACAACAATATGGATTGTAAGGATTTACGAGAATTCTACCATGAGAAGTCTTTTAATTAATTTGCATATTTTAGGCCATAATGTACCAATGCAACTTGCAGGCGAATGATTCTAACACTCAACCGAAACAATAAGTATATTTGTCGTAAAGTGTATCACTACTACTAAGAGATTATCTTATGATGTCATCACACCTGTAGATCATATTTTCAGTGATATTCCCCCACAAATACTGAATGATGTCGATACACGCCATTCTTTAAGGTCTATATAAGAGTTATTGATGGAACACATGTGGATGCTCGAGTTCCTGCCGATCAACATGTTTCCTAAATTGGTCGGCATGATACAATACGCAAAATGTTATGGCGATTTGCGATTTCAATATGTGTTTCATAATTGTAATAACGGGTTGAGAGATTTTTACTCATGACAACCATATATTTCAGTGTGCCCTTATGAACCGAGTTATAATTTCTCGTTTCTGCCACCCGATGAGACTTTTATATCTTGAATTTTTAGCAGTTTTTAATCCAATTTTTTAGTACTCTCATTATTCTCACATAAATAATATTTAATTTTACAGGTAAATATTATGTAGTTAATGTCAGATATCCAGTACAATATGGTTTTTTTAAAACCATATTCAGGTACATGGTATCATTTTCCAAATTTAATAACCGGCAGTAGGACTATATAAGATATCATTTACCAAATTCTAGAACGGTCCTTTGGAGTGTGGAAAAGGAGTGGAAGATACTTAGGGATATGCTGCCATATAGTTTTGTAAAACAACGTGACATTGTGATTGCAACAACGATTTTGCATAATTATATTTGTAGGCACACATCTGCTCAGACACTCATTTTCGAGCTTGTGATGAAGACGAACATTTAGTTTATCCAGTGGGTCTTCAAAGAAGAACATGACAAATTAATGAAAGCTCAATTTGAGATAATGTTAGGGGGATTCAAGTAGATGTTAATGAGAAGTCATCACTACATGATTCTATTACCAAACAACTACATAGAGCTTGAACGTATTTGGAGTATCTGCATAGTAAACAAATGTATTTCGAGTTTTTGATATTTTGACATTTATATGTATTTTGAGTTTATGCAAACGTTGATGTATATATGTTTTCTATTTTGTTTGTGTAAGTGTGGATTTTTCGAGTTGATAAAATTTATATTTGTAACACTATCACAAATTTATAACAATAATATCACACTGCTATTTTTCCAAATGATTATATGTTCTGAAAAGGTATTGTAATATACTTATTCCTTCTAAACACCTTGGTAGTGTTAGGGAATGAGTGGTGAGTTAGGGAAAGGAGGTAACCCTAGATTACGTTGAACTAAGATAAATCACTAAGTGCACACCAAGGAGCACAAGTCAGCTTAGGTTAATTCACCTTAAATAGGGTTCACCAAGTCAAATTAATCTTAACATATCCCTAACCCTAAGGAAACAATTGACCAGTCAATTCATGATTTAGTAGACCAATTGCATGGGTTTGACCAAAGCCATCTTAAGGTCAATATAGGCCAATTCAACTATAATTGGCTATTTAGACTTTACATGGTCAAATTGACCTCAACCCTAGTCTTATAATATCATTAGGGACCCAATGGACCCAAAAGCACATCAAGTGGACACCAATATCTCCAATTTGACCAAAGTCAAACCTAGGCCAATTTTGATCAAACCTACATCTTTTGGATAAATTGGCCTAATTGGGGTCTCACCATGGCACAACCCATATGGGGTGGTGCCATAGGACTCAAGACTAACTCATGAGACTATGCAACCCATCAGTTGACCAAGTCAACACCCCAAGTCAACTATGGTCAAAATTGTTCCTAAAATAGCAAAATAAAGGCTCAACCAATTCCAATGGGCTAAGGCCATGAACCAAGACCTATCCTACAAACCACTAACATTATTTCATCAAAAATATTCTGATTAACGGAATTCTATACCATTTAATGGGGTAAATGGGAAAATTCCACCAAATATTAATGGGCCAAATAAGAATTAATGGAGGGAGGCCATAAGTCACTCCTTTCATCTCCCAAAGCCACCATTGTACTCCCCAAGTATTTTTGGACCAATTCCCATTACTTCCAGCCATCCAACATTAAGGGGAGCATTAAATACCCATGGACAAACACCCTCTCATGGTTTTTTCATAAATACTCCTCAGCCCCATTGGACCTTTTCATCATCTTCCCCACCTCACAAGCAGTCGAGCAGAGCTTTTGCTTGGAGAAATCAGGCTCAGGATCACGGGTTGGAGCAAGCTCATTGGAAAATACCTCTTCCATGTCTCACCATCACAACACCCACTTCCAGCCCGCTTAAAGGTCTGTTTATCCTCCTCTCCCCTTGTGCTAGCATCCTAGAACCATCAGGAGCAAAATCGGGCTCAAATTTGCCCGATCCATTATGAGAAAAATGTAGATTTTCGGAAAAATAGTGGGTGTCGGGTTCATCATAAACTGCCACCTCTGGCAGCCAAACTGTCACCAATCGATAGCCACCAACTCAACGAAGGTGGTGATGGCAGTGGCCGGCCGGGGAGGTGGCTGGATGGCTGGGAAATCGAGAGTATATATAGTCAGTTTGTCCTCAAGATTAGTGCATAAAAGCTTTTATATATATTATGCATATAACATTATATATATTATAGTTATAATATTAAAGTTATGATTTATCACAGTTATTTATTGATTTTTAAACAGAAAGTTAGGGCCATTAGAGGGCAAATATGGAAAAGTTGTCAGATATAACTTTGGTAGCCCTAAATGTCTACTTTTAGTAGAAATTAAAATCAACTCATTTGGAGCTCTAAAGTTCCCTGTATCGAAGTTTTAGTGGGACTGGTCCTTAGGAAGGACATAACTTTGATTGTGAATAACATTCACATAGTTGCATGCATGGAGCTAAAATTATGACCAAACCTGTATGTACCCTAGATGCACCATTTCCCCAAAATCAGAATTTTGGGGCATATTTTTCAGTAGTTTTTTTTCAATATTTTATTAATTGAATTATTGGAATATAAGTGAATAGACAACTCATATAGACCAAATTTTGGTTTGGAGGTCCATTAAGTCATTATAAGACCATGATAAAATGTTTGGGACAATTTGTATATGCAAGTTGGTGAATTCAAGTTGCATGGAGCTAAGGTTTAAGGAGGCTTTTGGCATTTAGCCAAGAATAATATTTTGTGATTTTAGCAAGAACACCTTGATAAATTTCTGTAAAATTTTGGGCATGCACAAATTTAGTGAAAGCACACCTCAGAGAGTTTTAAAACATTTGGAGTCGAATCTGCTGGGCAATTGAATTATTTTAATATTATTACGCTTATGTATTAATGAAATTAATGTAACATGAATAGTTGTAAAAAAACATGAAATTTTGTTAGTATCATTATTTTAGCATTGTACACCCTTGGTAAATTATTTGAAATTTTTGGATGTTATGATCTTAGGGTTGCTATTATAATTTCCATTTTGTACCCTTTCATATTATGGAAAAACTTATTTTCAAATTGAATTAGAAAGTTCTAAATCTATGGAATAACTAATCATTTAACATTTGTGACCTCTAGTATTTGTTTTTTGAAATTATTGTATGAGTATTTACATTACTCTTTATGTAATGTGACCTAGTGGATTAGATTTTGATAATTAGGAGTTAAATAGTAAGTATTACTAGAAAATCATGAAATTTATTCCAGATCATTTATTTACCATTGTGAACCTATAAAAAGTAATTTGAGTGACACTTCATGTACAAATCCTCCAGTGACAAATATTTTAGGAAAATTCAATTATAGTCAAATAAATTAGAATATTGGTGAAACTCTGTATTCATTCCATAAATGCGTATTTATTTCCCTGGAATTAATTGTAGGATATTTGGATAAAAATATTTTTGTTTACAATCCTTGGGCTCATATCGCACTTTTGGTCTGCATATAACAAAGTCATGGGATGATGGTTAATAGCGATATAAAATTATATCTATATAGGTTTGGGATATTGTTAGGATCATGATATGATGTCGGCTGGAGTCCTAAGGTATTTAGCAATAAGTGATGTGAGTTAGTGTGCACGGACTTTAAGGAGAGTATTTAATCTTGGAGATCGACGAAAGATCGTCGCTCCCCTATAAGAGGTATAACCCACCTTATGATAGATCAAGAGTAATAATGAGCAAGGTTTGATAAAGGGTAGTCACTAACAATAGTAAATATTTTGAGAAAGGGAGATTTGTGATTCAGCCCATCATATTTCCTAGTACCACTGCGAGACCTTCACTGGGTACCTCGGGAAGCCCAAGATTCACCTTAAGTCCTAAGTATATTTAATAATAGACAAGACTATTCTGTGTAGGACAGTAAAAATACAATGAACCTCGTCTCTTGTTATGAGATGGAGTGGGTCAGGACTCATAAGTCCTGCGATCTGGAGGCTCAGGAAGGTTATGATACGAGTACTGGTTAGTGCTGCGAGCTGGAGGCTCAGATGGATGTGAGTGATAGTTTGTTTATGTAATTGATATGGTAGGTCCTATCGACGGTAGTACGTGGACTTGATAAGTCAATAAGGTTAAGAGGACTAGATTAGTCTAGAGGGTGACACTTTTCTAAAGACTTATCACTTGGCCGTTAAAACTGGTATATTCCAGCAATGGGTACGCAGAAACTCTCGAGTGCACCAAAGATGGGTATAGAGGCGTACAGGCCTGGTGGTGTGTATACCTGCCTAGGAGTGGGGAGGTTCCTGATCCCCATCTACCTTTTGAATACTATGGGGGTACTCGAGAGGTTAGCTACCTCCAAAGTGTGAGAACAAAAGGTCTGTGTGCACAAAGTAGTATGGGCTCTTCTATAGGATGAGTTATTTTAGTTGAAAATCTTAACTTATAAGTTTGTATGAGCATTCATATAAGTTAAGATATGTTTCTGTGATGGTAGTATAGTTGTTCTTATTTACTTTACTTGCTACTTAATGTTTACTTATTTGCTGCTTCCACTGTTACTACTTCTGATATTTACTGCATAATATATAAACAGTAAGATAATGTCATGTTAGCTATTTTTCCATTCTACTTTGTTGACCTCCACTTTCTTCCTCCCACACCGTACCTAGGAGTCGCGGGGTTGAGATGAGGATAATAATGGATTAGTCTTTTGACTAACAGTCGGTTGACCATATCATTTTAGGAGTGGATGGTGATACAGTAGCATCAAGTCATAGAGGACCAGCAACACGAGGAGGCAGGTTTTGAGGAGTCGTTGCCACGCACTACTACTACTACAACTACTAGACGATAGGTTTATTTGTGATCTTTTGATAAGCTTTCGCTAAATATACTAAAGAGAGAATATGCTTTTACATTTGGACATGTATCGGGCTAACTATCCAGGCGGGCTTCGGCCGCCTCCGCACGGGTTTCGCCCGCCTCCGCACGAGTTTTGCCCGTGCTCGATACTCTCGGGCGACCTCCTCTTTGTCCTCGAGCACAACCGAGAGAGTGCAGTAGTGATGGAGAGAGTGCAGTAGTGATGGACTTGTGGCATCTTCCTCTTTGTCCTCGAGCACAACCGAGGGACTCCAATCTTTAGTAGAACTACAGTGGTAGTCAGACAGTGCTGCCAGAGCAGGTATCACCACAATAGTCAACAATTTTCATTATTCTTCATTTCTTCTCCTTGTAGAATTCTAGATTCTGAGCATTTACTTGTTTCATGGAACATCACATAGCTTGTGAGTAGTTTAATCTCATAGATCATCATTTGGTTGATCTTTGTAGACAATCAATTGTTAGACAATATCTTGTATGTGGGCCAACATGGGTCATATAGACCATGTTCACTGTCTAAAGTTTTGACCATGCAAGTGACCCAGTAAGTTGTGATCATGGCGGGGTCTAATCGTGTTTTCGTTGCGCCTTTGCCAAGGGTGTAGTTGGATATAAATGTGGGCTTAACTTAGTTATGTGTAGAACTTGAGTTAAGTTAATCATAACCCTTCGATTTGTGATGGGTACGTCGGGATACGGTTATATATAAGGCTTGGGTGTGGCTCCCCTTCATAACCTAAGATCACTTTCTCTCTTGTAATCCCGTCAACTGAGAGTATCAGGAAAAAGGGCTTAGGGCTTAGGCTTAAGCCCTTTATATATATATATATATATATATATAATATATATATATATATATATATATATATATATTATAATACAATAGTCATATTTGGATCACACCATGAAAACATCTGGACCGTCGGTGCGATCTCCAGGAAATGAATTCTGGCCATTGGATTCATCAAGTGTGGCCTGCAATTAAAAAAATCCCCAAGCTATTACTCTTCGTCCCCCGATTTTTCCCGATACCCCCGTTTCCGCAGTGCTTCTCCCGCGCCCTCCTCTACCGCCGGCGGCGGAGCCCGCCGGCGGCCTGCCCGGCGCCCACCGGCGGGTTCGCCGGCCTCCGGGGAACCCGCCCGGGGTTGTGCGGCGGTAAGCGGGCAGGGCAACCGCCGGCGGTGGCCCTAATCGTGAGACCCAGATCTGGTCTCACGGCAGGGCCCCGGCGGCGGTGGCCCTGCACGCTCGCCGCGGGACAACCCCCGGCGGGTTCGCCGGAGGCCGCGAACCCCCCGGTGGCCGCTGGGGTGGCCGCCGGAGGCTCCGCCGCCGGCGACAAGGAATTGAGGTACGCACGGGAAGGCGGACGGGGCATCGGGGGGAGATTTGGATTTTTTTTATTTTTGTTTTATTTAAAAAAAATAAGTTATTATTTAATGAATTATTAAATTATAAATTGATTTAAATAATAAGTTATTATTTACTGATTTAGTTATTTATTAAATTATTTATTAAAAAATAATAGTTATTATTTCTGAGACGGGCGAAGCCCGCCGGAGGGGACGGGCTTCGCCCGTCGGGGAGCGGGCGAAGCACGCGGGGGGTCAAGCGGGTGAAGCCCGCATGATGCATCGAGAACGAGCGAACGTCCGGCGGGGGGCGGGCAAAGCCCGCGGGAGGTCAGCGGGTGAAGCCCGCTTGATTGCGGGCGAAGCTCGCAGCGACGCATCGAGAACGGGCGGAGCCCGTTCGAAGATGCTAGTATAATATATATATATATATATATATATATATATATATAGTATATATATTATATATATATATAATAGATATATATATATACTATTGCCCGACACGGGGCTCCGCCCCTACTGCCAATCGCGACATTACCCGGCACGCCTGTATGACCCCGCGTGACTGTACGCATCCCGCCACTACGGCTTTCGACGCGCAACTGATACTTCGGCCGCACAATGCTTGATGCTCTCGCACGGCTTCCGACGGCAATCCAGGCGGGCTTCGCCCGCCTCCGCACGGGTTTCGCACGCCTCCGCACGGGTTTTGCCCGTGCTCGATGCTCTCGGGCGGCCTTCGCCCGACTCCAGGCGGGCTTTCCCCTCTCCGCACGGCTTCACCCGTGCGCGATGCGTCTCCAGGCTATTGCCGCTACATATTCATTGAGTACTCTAAATTCGCTGTAAAAAATATACATCAATACTATAATATTTATTTTGTAAAATATATTCATATATACGTAGAAAATTTATTTTCTCTTCCTCTCTCTCCATCATTACTGCACTCTCTCCTCTCTTTTTCTTTCTCTACCTCTTTGTCTCTCTCTACGGGATTGTATGGATTATATATATATTATATTAATAATATATCTTTTACTATTTATTTTTTCTCTCTCCCCCCTGTCTTCCTCTCTCTCTCTTTCTTTTCTCATGGATCACTTTCCACGGTAGTAGGTTTCTCTTTCCACAATCACATATATATATATATAATATAATTGGTGAAGGAGAAATTTTATCCCGGTAAATATATATATATATATATATATATATATATATATATATATATTATATATATATACTGTATATATATAATATATATTATTTTTCTTTTCTCATTGGCAATGTGATATGACCGTAGTAGCCGACAAAATTGGCATCTTGTGGTGGAGACTAACATGCATGTTTGTGTCACCGTAAGGTAGTGGTTCTGGGCATAAAATCTTCCCTCGGCCGTGCTTAATTGCTGAGAGGAGAAATTTTACAGGTATGCAAACACAGACTATCAAACAGATCTCTATTTCTAGCAACCAGTGTTCAAAAGCTTCATTTACAAACTTTCATTTACAACATATCCTTTTACAACCGCAATCACTCTCTCAAATAAAGCCTACATAAATAATAGTACGAATATATTAATATTCGTGGTCTGTGTTATTTAGCGTTAGTATTATTTAGAAGCTATGAAATCACGAGCAGAACTAGGTGAAGACATGCCCGGGCATGTAAATGACGGAAATGAAATCCTGGCTTTCATTTTTAATGATTCCCTCACTTGCTTCAGTTGCTTGGGCCCTAATATCCCTATGCTGCCTTCCACATGTTCGTGCGCTCGCCTGAGATTGACATTTCAGTCACAGCTTTCTCCCCTCAGAGGGTCGAACCCTTCATCATCTCTGACGGCTTGCGTGGTTGTGCCGACTTGTGGCATCTTCCTCTTTGTCCTCGAGCACAACCGAGATACTCCAATCTTCAGCAGAACTACAGTGGTAGTCAGACAGTGCTGACAGAGCAGGTATCACCACAACAGTCAACAATTTTCATTATTCTTCATTTCCTCTCCTTGTAGAATTCTAGTTTCTGAGCATTTACTTGTTTCATGGAACATCACATAGCTCGTGAGTAGTTTAATCTCACAGATCATCATTTGGTTCATCTTTGTAGACAATCAATTGTTGGACAATATCTTGTATGTGGGCCAACATGGTTCATATAGACCATGTTCACTATCTAAAGTTTTGATCATGCAAGAGACCCAGTAAGTTATGATCATGGCGGTATCTAGTCGTGTTTTCGTTGCGCCTTTGCTAAGGGTGTAGTTGGATATAAATGTGAGCTTAACTTAGTTATGTGTAGAACTTGAGTTAAGTTAATCGTAACCCTTCTATTTTTGATCGGTACCTCGGAATACGGTTATATATAAGGCTTGGGTGTGGCTCCCCTTCATAACCTAAGATCACTCTCTCTCTTGTAATCCCGTCAACACCCCCCCGGTCGGGCCTCACTTCGGTCGACTGAAAATGACTGAAAATGACTGAAAAAACGCGATACCCATTATACCCCAAAATAAATCCCGCAAAATGGCGGAGCAAGCGGAGGAAGAAAAAAATTTTCATTTCCTCCATCTCTCCCGATTGACATCTCCACTCTCTGCTCGGGCATCGCCTCTGCAATGGCAAAGATCCCCCATTTCCACTTGGCTTCGCCGGAACCAGGATGCCACCAATGTTCTCCAAACCAGGGCATCACCTCCACGACGCCGAAAATCCCCCCTTTCCGCTTGATCTCGTCTCCAAGATACTCCGGGAGAACAACGACAAGATAAGCAGCACCGGCGATCTGAGCAAACAATCTCTCTACTCCGCCTGTGAAGGCTGCCTGAGCCTTCTCAGGTTTCATTTCCTCCGCGTCGCCTCGTCTAACTTGGCCGAAGCTGCCCAGATCGCCGTACAGGTCGACAACCTCCATTGCTTAATGGACATCATGACTGACTGGCAGATCGCCGACGAGTTCCTGCGAACATGGGAGACAGAGGTAGAGCTCGCCGACATCCACCCACAAGTTCCCATCGTCCACCGATACGAGGTTAGCCGGATTACAGCGAGGCTGTTCGTCGGCATGGGTAAGGGTCAGATTTTGGCGTCGAAGGAGGTGAGGTGTATGCTACTGCAAACATGGTTGCAGCCATTCTATGAGGATTTTGGGTGGATGCTGTGAGCCTGCAAAGGGCTTGATCACCGCCTCATCCAGGATTGCCTCAGCAACACGATACCGACGCTTCCATTGGCCATTCAGCAAGATATTCTTCTTGCCTGGTTCAATCACTTCCACAACTCGGGTGACGACTGCCCGAACATACAGACTGATCGAAGGAGAACCTGGGGACTAGGTAACTGTTCTTCCCTTAGCTCTGAGACCATTATTTAGCTTGGTTTGCAGATTGGAGTTCGCCGTTTTATGATTTTTGTAGAAAATTTAGCGAGAATTGATGGTTTTAGAGGTTTTATCTATCGTCTTTGTGTTGATTTATCTATGTTTTTTTCTTATATTTTTTGTTCGTTTGTGTGTGTAGCTCCGGGGATCAGTGTGTCTCCATCAGAAGAGAATATGTGCTACTTTAATGTGATGATTCTTGGCCATCGCAATCTCCATACGAAGATGACAATCTGATACTAGTTGGTTTTTTGCTATTTTTGTTATCAGATAGTTTTGAGGTGTGAGAGGATGGGAGAAAACACCCCGATTTTGGTGAATTTTGGTTGCAATAAACCCAGAAATCTTGGAAGGGACAATGACCCTAAGTGCTTAAATCTTTGATGGACCCGACAGAGCAGTGGAATGTTGATTCATGTTAGTCCCATCCATTAAAAGAACAAAGAACTTGCATAAAAAATTCATTGTTTTCAAATGTTATCAACTATGTTTAGCCCGCGATTATTTTTATTTTACCGCAACTCTTCTCAATATCATGGTATCAATTCTAAGTATAAAAAATATTTAAACTAAGTGGTTTTTGGAGGATTGAGAGTAATGTTGATGTAAACAAAAATTACCTTTTTGAGGCCTTCTATCTATTGTTATGGTGCATATCTAATGTACTTGTGAAAATGCATCTTCTCTTGGTTCCATGATTTTTTTTGTTTAAGCAAACTCATTTACGGCTCTGTCGTAATTATTTCTCATTTTAATTTGGCTCCTTGGCATGAATTTCATCTTCATGGTGTCTTGCAAACTCATTTTGATGATGTTCTGTCATGCCCTGCCAAAGTAATTATATATTGACAACTTGTAATTTATCTAATGGTGACATCCAGTTCGGCAACAACAGAGCTTCTGTATTTGGCCCATGAGGGAGACAAAGAGGTCTCATGGAGTGAGGTTTGTAGCAATTTTGGGAGGTTTTGCTGCAGAGAAAAAAATCTCACTGATTCTTCATTTCTTGGGTCTTCTTTGCTTCATTTAACTCTCTTGCCTCTGCTTTCATGGTTTTTAGCAAGTCAGGGCTAGCATGCTCAAGAGGGAGATGGCCAAGCTTGCTTCCTGAGAGGTACTGGGCTTTTTGCTCATCTCTGTGGCTCAAGAGCAAGCCATGTAGAGTTCTAGTCACCTCAGATCAAGCTTGTAGGAATTGAATGGATGTTTTAATTTGTAGCACTATTTATCCAAATAAAACAGGTAAAATATATGGACACATATTGATTCAGTTAAAAATAGAGTTGCTAATTACTGATGGATTTGATGAGGCATGACAGTTCGGGCCAAAAGTTTAGCCGATATATCCAATCATTTTTTTAATCTCCTGGATCAAAAGTTTTTTTTCAACCTTGAAGCCTTGAACAACTTCACAACCAGGTATTGTTAAGCCCTCATTTTCTTCATTCCTATCTTCACCTCGCTAAACCTAGCAATTAGGAGGAAGACGAAATGCTTTCACTAAAATAGGGGGTTTATGAGAACAAATGTAGGTTCAATTTCTTTGGTTCCTTTTATTTGCGAGTTCATCTTCTTATGTGCACCACTAGAAATTGATGCAAAACAACAACAACAATAACATTAATGCTCTTCTATAGTTCACCTTATGCTACTTCTCCTGAATGCTATCAACCACGCCCAAATTGTTTAATGAAATTTGTGTTGATCTTAAAGAAAAAGGTGCTTTCATCCACATGTTTGCAAATACAGATTCAAAATTATGTTACTCTCTTCAATATGATTACATATTCTTCATTTTTGTGGAGAATTGAAAATATACGCCCTGACAATGTTGTATTTCGGAATTTTGGGGCAGGCGAACCCCGAATTCTGAAATGACAGTTCTTATTATGTGATTTCAATTTTTGTTGCTTATAATACAGATTGTCAAATAACTTTGTTTGAATAACAGATCTTATAACTTTGTTTGCTCCATGTTTCATCGTGTTTTGTTGAATGTTTGTTAGTAAAGATGTTTAAATGGAACCTTATAATATGATTTCAATTTTTGTTTCTTATAATATAGATTGTGAAATAGGAATGTTAAAATTGCAAATTTTTGAAACTGAAGCTTATAATTTTGCTTGAGCAAAATATTTACTCTAGACTCAAGCTGTTCACAAACTATATTAAGAACGGCCAGGGAGCTCGGGTATTATATGAAATTTTTGTAGGTGTTGTATACATTTCAAATGGTCAACCATGTTGGTATTGCTTTAGGTGCAACAACCAAACTTGATGTGGTTCCATTTTCAACACTTATGGGCGCAACTGTTAGAAAGCTTCACTTTGATTTGCATTATATTTGTTGAATTTATGAGAAAGAAGACTTTTGTCCATGCTATAATAGGCAATATACTTAACCAATTATATCAACACTTTCACCACACTTGATCTTCTTAATATAGTTCTAAATATGTGTGCTATTAAGTTGTTTGTCCTCTCTTATGCAGGATGCATGAAATCAGAGTGATTAGAGCAGTTTGATTGTGTGATTGACTGTTTTGATCATCATTTTACAAATATTATCAACAAGGATGTCACATAATCCCAGGCAAGCTTCTTACTCTTCATAATATTTCCTTCTATCTCAGCAAACATGTGAATTTCTTTTGGGTAGTTTTTTGGTTAAAAAGTACTTGGCTGAAGAGGGTGCAACAAGAATGGATCATTCTTAGGGAAGACCTACCTGGTTTGTTCCTTGTTATATTGTATATGTTTTAAAAATACTTGTGCGTTTGTTATGTGGATGATGAATCATTGTTCATACTCCATTGTGGAGATGCTATACTGGAACTCTAAGATGTTTTAGATGGTTTTTGGAGAATAATGAGAATGATAAGGATACATTATCTTCTTGATTGTGTTGATCTTGCAGTAGAATAGTGATTTTCTTCTTTCTTGTTAAACCAAAAATAACCCGATGGTGGATTGTTTATTTTGCGTTGCAATTTCCAAGTTCAAATACAACCAAATGAAAATTTACAAATGAAATGATATTCATCGCATCTAATACAACCATACATGAAGTACTCATAAATTAAAGTATTCAATTGATATGTTACTCAACTGATATGACACGGGTAAGTAACTCAGATTGCTTAAGTGCTTAAATATTTTCTAAACCTATATTTAATCCAGGAAATGAAAGAAATGTGAGCAAAAGATGATAGATTGATGCTTTTGAATGGCGGGAGTGGCTTTGAGCTTGTTTGGTTTTTGTTACAGTACTCATACAGTCTACCCTACCATATATTACTCATCAATGTTGATCTTCTTCCAGGAGCAAAGAAGCAGCAGCTGATGGTGGATAAACAAGATGACGACATTATTTTTGGCACATTTGACAACACATCAGATGATGACGACTTCATGTGACTCCAATGCGAATATTTTTCTCTTTTTTGCCATTATACTTTTTTTCATATATTAAGTTTAATTAAAGATGATATATCTATTGGTCTGTATTGAGGGTATTGAGCTATCTCCCACGCTCTTATTACTATATTAATAAAATCAAAATAAAAAAATTATATATGTTATTTAATTTTTATTTCTTATATTTTTTGGATGTGCAATTTGTATTTCGTGTTTTTCATCTTGCTAGAAGCTATGAATTACTTTTGTGGTATGCTTTTACATTGACCGGTTTAAAAAAATGCCTCTGTTTTTTGGCAACAATTTTAAAGTATCGTCTTTGTACCTTTTGATAACAGTTTTTAACTGTAACGTTATAAGTAATATTTCTAAAATGTTGCAATAAGTCCATCGAAAAACTGTTATCTATTCTAAGGGTATAGACAACAATTTTTGTGTTGTGTTGCATAAAGGTATGAAAACTATTATTATAGACCTTTGGTAATACGCGTATAGGCAAACAACCCTATGACAATAGTTTTCAATGTTTTGACAACACTTTGCAGTTTTAGGTAACAGTTTTGAAGTGTTGCCGCAAGCCAAAAATGTTGTAGCTAATTCAAAATAAACTTCATATTTGGAGAATTTCTTAAAAAAATTATCAATCACTATGTTTCGTCGTTTTAATAATGATAGTAAAAAGTTACCTTAGCCTTAACAAATGGCTCATGCACAATCTCATCACTTTATGTTATGAATACTTTAGATCCCAATCTCTGTGTTATGCTCAATAAATGGTTTAGTTGATTGGGTTGTAATGGATTTGCTTGCTAGAATATGCAGGCATGTCTTGTGGTTGTTGATTATGTTTTAATGAGTTTTTTATTAGTTGGGCTGTGATGGTCTGTTTGGAATTATGAACTCTGCTTCTTCTTTTTCCTGCTCCTATGACTAGTTGTACATTTAAAACTGATTTTGATATATGTGTGGTAAATTGAAAATGTATATTCCATTTTATTGTCAATGTTTTTTAAAACTATTCTGAATTTACAATTTTTTGGACTGCGAATAAAGACATTGGACTGCGAATAAATTCAATGGACTGCGAATATTATTGGACTACGATTAGCAATTATAGGACTGCTTGAAATGTAATATTTTGTGACGTTTATTTCAAAAAGCGTTATTGTAGAGTTTTAACTACAATGATATTTTGTTTAAAAACATTGTGATATAGCTAATATTTTTCTCGATGTTTTCTTAGAAAGTGTCATGATAGATCAATTATTTATCATGATGTTTTTTGAAAAAGTGTTACGATAGAGCAACTATCAATTATGACATTTTTTGAAAGCGTCGCATAGAGCTACGACGATGTCCACAATCACGACGATTTGGTGGCATTTTTATAAATGTCACGAAAATTATCACAACGCTTAAAAATCGTCGCTAAAGACATTAAAAAATGACGCTGTATAACAACTTTGTTGTAGTCGTTCAAGAATGATGTTTGATCTTATTATTTTTAATAGTTAGCAAAATACATTTTATTTGACTTGGTGATTTATTTTTGTATTGTGTTAATGATCATGAAGAGGTGTCCGTTGTAGAAAATCACATAGATTGAATGAAGAAAGTGTAAACAAAATTCTTAATGGAAGGGGTAGCATATCAGAAAAGATTGTAGAAGGTATCACACCAAAAATATTCAATAAAAACTTACAAACATTAAAGAGATGTCAATTGACTCTCAAAGTTTGTACATTAGTTTATATATATACATTCATGTTGGGTCTTTTTCACATTTGGATGCCGCCGAACAAAACCCACATGGCCACATCTCTCCATCCTTTCCTTTTTTTTCCTTTCCCCCTTCTCTCTTTCTCCCCCTTTTCTTCTCCTCCCCCTCTTTTTCTCTCTTCCCTCCCCCTCCCCCCTTTTTTCCCCCTCATACTGGAGTCGAACCCGACGCCCCCCCCCTCGGCTCAAAAATAACTTCCCAGATCCTTTCACAAATGATTGCATCTCATCCAGCGAGAGATCCTTCGCTTGCGAGTTCACAAGTGGTATCAAAGGTTCCTCGCTTGGATTAATGGAGATCTTCTTTAATTCTTCTCAGATCAATGTTTAGATTTTTTTTATTTGTTTGATTTCTTCCATTTATAGTTGATCTAGATTTGTTCTTTCATAGATATGAATGTTCTGAATGCTATTTTCTTCGTATGCAATTTTTTTCTTCCGGTTATCCGACGACATTTCCCCCTTCTTCTTGCTCGACGAGGGCCTTCCATCTAGTTATGGGCGGCAATCTGCCATTCAGATCAGGTTGGCGCATACACTGATGGCTTCCCGTAATATTGTGGGCGACAATCCTCCCGAGCAACAACACTCTGATGTCATTGTGGCCGAGCGGTATTTTTCCATCCTTTTGGGCCGGGTAGCCGCTCTAACGGACTGCCGCCGCCTCTCCATGTATACCTGATTTCTCCTTCATGCGCCGCCCTCTAATGCTTCCATCGTCGTCGGAGGACTTGGATGCAGTCGGCTCGTAAGGGATAAAATCATTTAACCTTCCTTTTGTTTGTGATTAGTTTTTTTCTCCTGCAAATTATAAAGCCATTTCAAAATGTATATTTATGCTTCCATTAACCACATTTAGTCTCAAAATTATAATTTTGTATACATATTAAGGGGCTCTAAATGTGTTTGTGACTCATGCGAGTGGTAGTTGGCCCAAAGGAAGACTGTCACTTGACCGGATCATAAACAGTGTTAAATGACCAATGTGATTGTTTTAATTTGGGAACCAATTTGAGGTGCAAGGGGAGGCCCAAAGGAAGGCCCATACCATTTTAAGGCCTAAATTGCGACATTCACACTAGTTAGCTTGACAGCAGAGTAAAGTTTTAGTTGTGTAAATTTGTGTGGTCCATACGTGAAGCACACGACCCAAGGTAGGGTGTCATTTTGGCCAGATCACACACTCCTATATGGTCGACATAAATATTTTGGGTTTTGGAATAAATCCTATGCAGCGGCTGTCAGCCCAAAGGAAGACTATCTGTCATATAGGACCTAGGACTTAAAATGTTTGTATTGGGTCCGTCCATTGTTGTCAATATAGAAACACACTTTACTCTTAGAGTCTGACTGGCTGCCCTATCAGTTTGACTAGTTGCATATATGAAAAATTAAATATGTTGCTGGTCTCTTAATTCATATATGAAATACTTATTTGAGAGGATTTTCATATTTATTCAATCTTTATTATTATTTTTCTGTCTACAGGGAATGCATCATCAATTTTTCGAGCTTGAATGGTATTCCAATTTTGAATGGGTCTAACTTTGACAAGTGGCAAGACCACGTAAAGATCATTCTAGGATGTTTGGACTTAGACTATGCCTTGAGGGCTGATGAACCCATTACTCTTCCTCCATCTAGCACAGCAGAAGAAAAGGCTGTCTACGAGAAATCATATGAGAAGTGGGAGAGGTCCAATAGGATGTGTCTTATGTTCATGAAACACTCAATTCCTAAAGTCATAAGGGGTGCAATGCTCGATCAAGAAAAGGCCAAACAGTTCCTTACTGAAGTAGCTAATCGATTCACAAATTCGGATAAGGTTGAGGCTAGTACACATCTTAGAAAACTGGTTAATATGAGTTACAACGATAAAGGGACAATATGAGAGTATTTTATGAAAATGTCCAATCTTGTTTCTAAATTGAGGGCACTTAAATTGTAATTCTCTGAAGAGGTTCTAGTGCACCTAATTCTGAACTCTCTTCCTGAACAGTTTAATCCATTTAAGATAAATTAAAATACTCAAAGGGATAAATGGAGTCTCGCTAAGCTCATTAGTCAATGTGTGCAAGAGGAAGAGAGAATGAAACATGAATGGACAGAAAGTGCTCATTTGGTGTTTCAAGGCAATGCAAGCATAAAGAAAAGGAAAATGGATGTGTCAAATTGGAAGGAAATTGTTGGGTACATTAGAAAATGTGTACCAGATTTGGAGAAGCCTGACCTAACTCAATGATATGCATCAAATTTTATTTGATGTTGTGTTGAGTTATCATGTGCAGGTTAAGTAAATGGAAGAAAAATTTTCGAAGTACAAGTGTCGACACTTGGGAATGGCTATGTCGACACCAAGGGCCAGATTGTGTCGACATCCAGAATTTGTGTCGACACACAGAAAATCTGTCGACAACGCTGTTTCGACACTAAGGGCCAGATTGTGTCGACATCATCAGGATTTGAAAGAATTAGTGTCTAACCACCTAGAGGGGTGGGTGAATAGGTGTACTTTTTTCCTTTGCTTTTAATGCAGAAAATCTGTTCTGTTATTTAACCAGAAATTACAAATTCTACAACTACACAGCACATCAATCACAGAAACATTCAATAACAAAGTGCACACATATTTTATAGTGGTTCCCCAAGGTCTGGGTACATCCACTTTCCCCCTTCGCTTATCTAGCAGTGTGCTAGATTCGGTCTAACTTCTGCACTTCACCTCAGATCCTAAGATCTTACAACTCAGAACTCAAACTAGGTTCCTACAACTCATAGTGTATCCACACTCCTACAACTCAGGCCCACTGCCCTACCTCAGCCTTCAACAAGGCCTACACTCAGAGATCACAATCTCCTACACCTCAGGCTCACAGCCCTGCCTCAGCCTTCAACAAGGCCCACCACTCAGAGAAAATATTCTCCTACACTCGGCCTTTATATAATAGGCTTACAACTCAGATCTAGAATAGATCCTACAGAAAATTGATTAAACAAAAGATATTGCCACCACCCTGAAAGAGAGAAAATGGATGCATGGCTTCTTGATCAGTTTTTGGAAGAATCTGATGACAGAGAACAACCTCTCTTAGCTTTCTTCAAAGCTTCTTGAATCTGAACTCAGTAGGGTTGAATCTCCTGTAAAGTTGATCTTCAATCAGCTTCTGACTTGAGATCCAGATCTCAATCTGAATCTTTCTTGGCAGCCTGGTTCAGCAACTGCACTTCAGTAGACGGAGCTCTCTCTCTCCAACTTCTTCTTAGATCTTCTGATGAAAATCTTCTATATTATTACTTCTCTCTTAGTTGTTAGTTCTTCTGTTAGTTACATTTTTGTTGAAGGTGAATGCCTTTATATAGACATGCTCCAAGGTAATCGGCTGATCCGGTTTCTAACAAACTTCTGACAGCTCTGACAGTTGCAATAGACCGGTTGAAATGGCAACTGTCAAGTCATCCAGTCACTTCTTGAAATATTGTCTCTGTCTGAAAGTGTCGAGACTGAACTTCATCATGTGTAGACACAAATATAATAATTGTCGACACAAGTGGACTAAGTGTCGATATATGCCTTGGTGGTGTCGACATAACTCCTTTTGTTGTTGTAACAGCTTCTCGACAATGCTTCTTTAGAATGTGTCGACACTGATTCTGTGTGTCGACACAAGTACTTCTTCACTTTAAATTTGTTGAAGCTTTACTGTGTTTCGACACATCTCCTTTGTGTCGACACAGCTGATGTCGACAAAGTCTTTAGTGTGTCGACACTGCCTTTTGGTGTCGACACAATTGATGTCGACTAAGTATTCCTGTGTGTCGACACTGCCTTTTGGTGTAGACACATTTGATGTCGACTTTGCTTCTCTGTGTGTCGACACAGCCTCCTGGTGTCGACACAACTCCTTCTGGTGTCGACAAAGCCTTTCCTGGTGTCGACACAATTAAATCCAAGTGTCGACACAGCTTTTCTCCAGTGTCGACACAAGCCTTCATAAGTGTCGACACAGCTTCTCCTGGTGTCGACACATGGACTTAGAAATTTTTCTGCATTCCTGCAATTACTTAACCTGCACATATAAACTCAAAACACATCAAATACACCTTGATGCATATCATTGAGTAGGGTGAGGCTTCTTTAAATCTGGTACACATTTTCCAATGTACCCAACAATCTCCCCCTATTTGGAGAAGTCATAACCCTTAGTCAATGATATACACCATTCATAACAAATACACATTATGATGTATAAAAATATAATATGACAGGGTAACTACTTAAAACAAAACATATATAAGATATCATCACAAAATAATAATGCTAACAGATTAAGCATTAAACATTGTTTTGTTCCAACTTCCAATAGTTTCTTTAACAAAAGTTTACATAGATTTTAACACAAAAGATTACAATGTTATAAAATCTAGTAAAACTAATCTAAGGCTGCTCTGGCTCCTTGATGACAATGCCCTTGCCTGATTGAATCTTGGCTTGAGCTGGAACATCAGTGTCATCAACTGGCTTCTTGCCCTTTTGATCTTTCTTCTTTAGCTAATCAGCCCTTATTCTTTGTCTTTCAAAGTAATGAAAGAGCTTAGGGAAATATTTGCTAGGCTCATGAGCATTACGATGTAGCTTCTCAAGTTTTGCCTTCCTTCTATACTGAACTATGGCTTCTTGCTTGGCTTCATGCTTTCTCCACTCCTGCTCAGAGTAACATTTGCCCCTCTCTAGGGTATTGTCCTTCACAGCTTTCCAAGCAGTCAGGATGATATTCCTATATGTTGGGCTCCACTGCTCAAAATTTGGCTTTAACTCTGCCTGTTCTCTGAATCTCTTCTTTGACAGTTGAGCTTCTTGCTCTTTGGTCAAAACTTCTGCAGGCACTGGCTTGTCTACTTTCTCAAAGATAATATTTTGAGCACCTTCTGGAGGGCTGTACGTGGAATGTATCTCTTGATGAATCATCTCAAAATCTGCTGGAGGATAGATTACTTGAGCAACTTCAGCTTGCTCACCTCCAAAATAAGCATGATTTATACCAGATTCAGCCACAATGTCATCATCACAAAGGGGTGGATATCCAAGTGTGGCTCTGATGCTATTAGATATCTATTTGGCATGATCATAGCCTGCTTTGACTAATACTCTCTCCCCCTTTATGACTTCTCTTTCAATATGATCCCTAAGATCATCTTTCTGAAACCTGATTTGTGCATTAAGATAATTAACACCATCTTTATAGAAAGGCTTTAACTTCTGTAGCTGTGCAGAAATAGTCTTTTGTGAATGCTCAATAGCAGTTTTTACAGCAGCTATTCCTTCTTGTAATTGCTTATCAAATTCTGCCTTGGATGTAGCCCTTGATGCAGTCTGTGCAGTAGCAATATTCTTCATCTATGTGACAATCACATTATGTGATTCTGTTAGATTATCATTCATTCTCAGTTGATTCTCTAGGACATAGCCTTGCTTAAGAGCTATATCATCAACTTGTGTCTTGATCTTTTCTTGATAGGTACCTAGGAAAACCAGTGCATTGCCTCCTTTGTGGAAACAATCAGTCATTTCCTTCTTATTTTGATTAACTTCAAACCTTATAGATTTTATATACTGAGCCAAAGTAAATTGTAGATCTTTGTGAGTTTCATCCAGATACTTCTCCATGACAATCCTTTGCTCATCTAACTTGATCTGCATGGCCACCAACAATGAGCTGTAATCAGATGTTGGGGCAGGTGGTGAAGCAACAGTTTGTAATGCCTTCTTGTAGCTTTGGCTTCTCCTTTTGAAGACCATTAGCTTCCTCTTCGTAGCTCTAGCAGCTTCTTCATCTTCAGAAGCTAAAGAACTGGCTATATCAACTCTATCTTTAGGACTAGGTGGCAATTCCTGTGCAGTTCTAGGTTGCTCCCCCTGAGTCCTTTGCTCCTCCTCAACTCTTGCTTTCTCCCCTTGTGTCCCTACTTGCTCCTTCTCAAGAATGGCTTGCTCCCCCTCAATGTTAGCTTGCTCTATTTCATTGAACAACTCTTCAAGAGTGAATTCTTGTTGAGTAGGGACTGAAGATTCTCTTATCTCAGGAGCATCAGTTGCAACAGATGTATCCTCCAAGATAACATCTTGAGCTTGACTGCTTTGTTGAGTTGGCTGGTCAACATCAATCAAAGATTCAGTTAGTGTTTCATCATTATCAATGAGAATTGATTGATTTACCTCTTGAATTACCTCAAGTATGGTATGTGTTGCCATTTCACTTTCTAAGTGAGTTGACATTTCCTCATGGTGAGGCTCCCCTTATAGTGGATCTAGGTGGATGGGGCTAGCAGATGGTTGCTCCCCCTGCCTCTGTGCACCATCTGTAGGGTCTTGTGCAGGAATGTCTTGTACTGAACATTTTTTAGGAACCTCTTGCCTCTCCTCATCAGGCATGTCCTTAGTTAATACCCTATCCTATCTGGAGATAATTCTTATAACCATTCTTCTCATGTGGTTAATTTTACAACCAGCAGCATGTTCCATGACTTTTGGAATAGTTCCAGCTAAGTACAGACTCATTATCCTTCCTAGATTGGGCTTCTTAATACTTTCCTTAACCTCTTCAAAAATCACTGCTGACCAATCAGTGTTGAGTCTGTAGATGATCCTTGTCATTAGGCTGAACATGTACGCAGAAATCCTATCATGTCCCCCTGGCTTGCAGAGGATGACTTTGCCAACTATTTCTGAAAGAAATTTGCCTTGCTAATTCATTCCTTTTCTGTTCATGGCAGCTCCAATCTTCAAGGTGGGATCGAATCCACACCATTGAAGTTCTTCCCTTGTCTTAGATGCAGGTACATCTTCCTCTTCTTGAGTTCTTGGTAGTTGAAGAGTTTTTCTCAAGCTCTTCAAAGTAAGTTTGACTTTAGCTCACTGAACTATTGATTTGATCTTTAATCCAGTCGAATCTAAAGTTGCAGTGCCATAGAATTCTAGGATTTTTTTCTTCCAAATCTTTGTTGGTTCAGATACTAGAAATTCCAACCCATTCTCAGCAACTAGGTTTACTACAGCTTGAATTTCAGAATCCGCATGGTCAAAGGCATTGCGTACCAGCTCATATCCTTCATTGACATTATATTCAAGCTTGGGCGCCATTAGGGTTTAGAGAAATCTTGAATTTAGATGAGAGAGATGTTGACACAAAGTTTTGGTATCGAAACTAAGGAGAGCGTGTCGACAGACAATATTGAGGACCTATTTATACCTTTTCTAAAACGAAGGTGAAAAAGTATGTCATAATACACTTAATGTGTCGACACTGTTGAAAAGTGTCGACACTGACTACTTAAGTCTTGACAATGGTGTTGACTTCTATGTGTCGACACCATTTATGATGTGTCGACACAAATATCCTTAACTGACGAAAGTGTTTGAGTGTCGACACTGACATATGCATGTGTCGACACCAATATAGTCGACAGAACTTATGTGTCGACACTTATTCCCAGTGTCGACACAACTATCCTAAATGTGTCGACACAACTACTCTAGATGTGTCGACACCACTTTTCTAAAGTGTCGACAACACTTCTCTGTGTCGACACCTTTTAGCTGGATATGTCGACACAGTTTTACTTAGCCAATTTGGTTAAACTAAACTATGTTTAACATTCCTAATTCAATTTAAAACTTATTGAATTTAGTTTCATCTAGAGGCTTAGTAAATATATCTGCAATTTGATTGTGAGTTTTGACAAATTCTAGTGAGATGTCCTCTTTCTCTACACGTTCTCTAAGAAAATGGTATCTAATTTCTATATGCTTAGTCCTACTATGTGAAACAGGATTATTAGCTATAGAAATTGCACTTGTAGAATCACAAAACAAAGGTGTTCTACTTACTTGAATACCATAGTCTTCTAGCTGGTGCTGAATCCACAACAGCTGTGCACAACAACTTCCTGCTGTAACATATTCTGACTCAGCTGTGGAGATTGTCACACTGGTCTGCTTCTTACTGCTCCAAGACACCAATCTTCCTCCTCGAAATTGACAGGTGCCTGTAGTACTTTTTCTATCTTCTTTGCAACCTGAGTCTGCATCTGAATAACCTGTCAGTAGAAAATCTCCATTCCTAGGGTACCAAAGGCCTAGATGAGGTGTGCCCTTAAGATATCTCAAAATCCTTTTGACAACAGTCAGATGAGATTCTTTAGGGCAGGATTGGTACCTAGCACAGACACATGTAGCATACAAGATATCTGGTCTACTAACAGTCAGATATATGAGAGAGCCAACTATCCCTCTATACAAAGTTTCATCTACAGGTTTCCCTGCATCATCTTTGCTTAGAGACACACTTGTCCACATAGGAGTTCTCATGGTATTGGATGATTGCGTACCATACTTCTTAATTAACTCTAGGGTGAACTTAGACTGGCATATGGACAATCCATCATCAGTCTGTCTTACTTGGAGACCCAAGAAGAACTTAAGTTCTCCCATTCTGCTCATTTCAAATTTTCCTTGCATAAGTTTTGCAAACTTTCTGCAAAGATTACTTTCAGTAGACCCAAATATTATGTCATCAAAATATATTTAGACTAGGATTATCTTTCCTTTGGACTCTCTAAGGAATAGAGTCTTGTCTATTTTCCCCCTTGAGAATTTGTTCTCAATGAGGAAATTAGACAGGGTTTCATACCAAGCCCTTGGGGCTTGCTTTAACCTATATAATGCTTTCCTAAGTCTATAAACATAATCAGATTTGAGAGGATCAACAAAACCTGAGGGCTGTTCTACATAGACTTCTTCCTTTAGATTTCCATTGAGGAATGCTGATTTTACATCCATTTGAAATACCTTAAAGCCTTGATATGTTGCAAAAGTAAGGAACATTCTAATTTCTTCCAGTCTTGCTACTGGGCAAAGGTTGAATCAAAGTCAATACTCTATTCCTGCCTGTATCCTTTTGCAATAAGTCTTGCTTTGTTTTTCACAATGATCCCATTCTCATCCAGTTTGTTCTTAACGATCCACTTTGTTTCAATGATGTTGTGGTCTTTTGGTTTAGGAACTAATGTCCAGACCTTGTACCTTCTAAACTAATTCATCTCCTCTTGCATGACATCAATCCAATGTGGGTCTAGAACAGCTTCTTCAAATTTCTTGGGTTCTACTTGTGATAAGAAGTTAGAGCACAGAACTGTGTTCAGATTCTTGCTCCTTGTTTATACTCCTTGTCTTGGATCACCAATTATCTGATTTGCTGGATGATCCTTTAAGTGTCTATTAGCTGGAGGTAGCCTATATTCAGGTTGAACACCTCCAGCCTCTTCATTATGCTGCACCTCTTGGTTATCATCAGCATCTGGAGAGTCGTGTACTCCCCCTGGATAGCAACCACCATTTTACACTTCCTGAGTTGCAGTAGAATCTTCTGTAATGGTAAGCTTGTATATTCTCTCATTTATACCTATAGAACTGCAAGCACTACTTGCCAACTCACTGTTAATCGGTCTTGTTTCATCAAAGACTACATATACAGACTCTTCTACAACTTGAGTAATCAAGTTGTAGACCCTATAAGCCTTACTATTATTGCTGTACCCAACAAATATCCCATCTTGGGATTTGGCAGCAAACTTAGTTAGACAGGACATGCCATTGTTAAGGACATAACACTTGCAACCAAAGATCCTAAAATAAGATAAGTTTGGTTTTCTGCCCTTCATAATCTCATAGGGAGTCTTTTTGTGGCTTTTGGTGATAGTAGCCCTATTGATCACATGACATGCAGTGTTTACTGCCTCTGCCCAGAAATATTCTGGGAGAGAAGTGCCACTCAATAGAGTCCTACCAGCCTCAATCAGTGTTCTATTCTTCCTTTCAGCAATACCATTTTGCTGTGGTGTTCTAGGTGAGGAAAATTCTTGAAAAATCTCAAATTCTTCACATAATCTTATCATACTCTCAGACTGAAATTCAGTGTCATGGTCACTTCTGATTTTGACCACTGTACTGTCCATTTATTCTGAATTTGTTTGACAAAACTATATAAAATACTTGGGGTTTTAGATTTTTGTCTTAGAAAGAATACCCATGTATATCTAGAATAGTCATCTACCACCACAAAAGTGTAGAGCTTCCTACCTAGACTATGAACTGGCATAGGACCAAATAGATCCATATACAAGAGGTATAGACACCTCACTGAATCCTTGCTTTCAAGGCTATGAAAGGAGGATTTGGTCTGCTTGCCTTTTTGACAAGTTGAGCATATCCCATTCTTTGTACACTTAACTTGAGGACCATTCCTCGCTAACTCTTTGCTAAAGAGTTGACCAATAGTCTTGTAGTTAAGATGAGCCAGCCTCTTGTATCATTTAACACAATGAGAGACTCTCTCATCAACTACAAGACAAATAGGAGAAACACTGTTCTCACACACAAAATCTAGGCAATATACATTTCTCTTTCTATATCCTGTCAATATGACCTTTTGATCATTTGACCTTTTGATATGACATCCATTCTTAATAAATGAAATGTCATATCTGAAATCACTCAGCTGACTTATGCTTATAAGGTTGTGTTTCAAACATTTCACATAGGGCACTTGAGTGATAGTAATCTGGTTACTAGAAATATTACCAAATCCTTTAATGATTCCTTTTTTAGAACCACAAAAGGTTACTTTAGGGTCATCCAAGATATGTGTGTAGTCCTTCAGCAACCCCCTTGTTCCAGTCATGTTCGTGTAACATCCACTGTCCAAGTACCATATAGGGGCATGGCCACTTGAACTCACCTGCAATAAAGACTACTTAACCTTAGAACCCAAATGAGTTTTGGGTCCTTGGTTCATGTTAGGCTGAAATTTAACAAATCTGCCTGCAGCTCTTCTAGCAGGCAGACTGCTACTCTCCTTGACATTGGAATTGTGCCAACAATATAAGGCAAAGTGACCTACCTTGCCACAACACCAGCACTCAAACTTGTTGTACTTTTGTTTAGGTACAATCCTAGCAAGATTGTTTACAGCAGGTTTCTTGTTTTGTGCTGGGGATTTTCCTTTCGAATTGGACCTAGCAGTCCATGCAGTTTTCTTAAACCCTAACCCAGCCTTACCCTTTTGAGGCAGAAACTCATCAATCAAGGGTAATACAGATTTTGATTTAGAAAAACTAGTTACTATCTCCTTTTCTTTCTGAAGTTTATTCTCCAGATTTTTAATCTGATCATTCTTAAATGTGATAGTACCCATCTGAATAACAAAAATGTTTTTCAGTCTGGCTATCTCATTCAACTTCTGATCCAACAACTTCTCTGAATCAGATGCAGCCATCTTAAGATCTGCAATTTCCTTAGCCAGAGTTTTGGCCAGGTTTTTGCTTTTCTTTAGTGCCTGCAACAAGTCTCCATTTTCATCTATCAGCTGATGAATATCACCTTCAGACTCAGAGCCATCCACATCACTTTATGCAGATGTTGCTAACTCTGACTCAGTACTACAATCTGAATTTCTAGTAATACATTGTACCTTACTAGGACCAGGCTGATCCTGGCACTTGTCTTCTTCTGACACAGCCATCAGTCCCTTGCACTGATGGTCTTCTTGTTCATTTATAGAGTTTAGCACCTGGAGAAACTCTTCTTCTTCATCTACTGCATATAGACCAATGTAGGCCTCAGCTTCAGATTCTGACTCTGAATATGATTGGTCTGTCAAGGTCTTCTCCTTCTTAGCAACAAAGGATTTTTCCTTCTTGCTCTGGTGTTGACTCTTCTTTTTATCAGTAGACTCTTTTCTTTTATCCGGACACTCAGCCACAACATGTCCAGGCCTATTACAGCAATAGCAAACTATCTTTGATGTTGTAGATTTGCTTGGCATAGACCTGCTCCTGTCCTTCCTGGATGACTTCCTCTTTTGATAATAATCATCCTTAGGCTGAGATGTGGAAGGCTTAGACTTCCACTGCTTCTTCTTCAAGAATCTCTGAAACTGTCTTGTAAATGCTGCAAAATCTTCATCTGATTCACTGCTGTCTGAATTCTTGTTGTCTGAATTATCTGAAGCAATTTCAGTAACTATGCTAGGAGGTGATGGAGACATCCTCCTATTCTTCTTAGTGGCTTCAATCTTGAAGGCCAAAGACTTTTCTCTATGCTCACATTTTGCACTTTTCTCTTCCTCTTTCCTAGCCATCAACTGCATCTCATATGACAACAACTTTCCAAACAAGGTTGGAGGAGAGATATCTGCAAGTTTGACAACTTCCCTAATGACACAAATCTTAGTGTCCCAATATTTTGTCAAGGATCTTAGAAATTTATCATTCAGTTCATAAGTACTGAAGATTCTTCCATAGGACATCAACTAATTAACTATTCTATAGAACTTTTTATAACATTCAGTTATACTATAAGACTTTTCTTGTCTGAAACTCTCATATTCCTGGTTCAGCATAGATTTTCTATCTTGTCTGACTTCTTCAGAACCCTCCATGTAGACTATCAAAGTATTCCACATTTCTTTGGAGGTCTTGCAATGTATTAGATTCTGGAAGGTTGCATCATCAATGGCACTAACTATGATATTCTGGGCTCTTGTATCCATAGTTGCCAAGATGATTTCATCCTTGGTCATCTCTGAAACATCCTTAGGAATTCTTTGGTTTGCATCTAGAATTGAAATCTTCATAGGAATATAAGGACCTTCCTTTACTGTAATGTAAATCCTTGGATCAGAAGCCTCCATAAACAGCCTGACCCTTTCTTTTCAGATGCCAAATATCTCCTTTCTGCATATGGGTAATTTCATAGAACCTAGTTCCTTATGATTTTCACCTGAACCCATTTTCTTAATCTTGAATCTGCCTTAAGGATCTCACTCAGACTGTTAAGTCCTTCTTTGAGTAACCTGGCTCTGATACCACTTGAAAGAATTAGTGTCTAACCACCTAGAGGGGGGGTGAATATGTGTACTTTTTCCTTTGCTTTTAAGTCAGAAAATCTGTTCTGTTATTTAACCAGAAATTGCAAATTCTACAACTACACAGCACAGCAATCACAGAAACATTCAATTACAGAGTGCACACAGATTTTATAGTGGTTCCCCAAGATCTGGGTACATCCACTTTCCCCCTTCGCCTATCTAGCAGTGTGCTAGATTCGGCCTAACTTCTGTACTTCACCTCAGATCCTCAGATCTTACAGCTCAGAACCCAAACCAGGTTCCTACAACACATAGTGTATCCACACTCCTACAACTCAGGTCAACTTCCCTACCTCATCCTTCAACAAGGCCTACACTCAGAGATCACAATCTCCTATACCTCAGGCTCACAACCCTACATCAGCCTTCAACAAGGTCTACCACTCAGAGAAAATATTCTCCTACACTCAGCCTTTATATAATCGGCTTACAACTCAGATTTAGAATAGATCCTACAGAAAATTGATTAAACAAAAGATATTGCCACCATCCTGAAAGAGAGATAATTGATGGATGGCTTCTTGATCAGTTCTTGGAAGAATCTGATGACAGAGAACAAACTCTCTTAACTTTCTTCAAAGTTTCTTGAATCTGAACTCAGTAGGGTTGAATCTCCTGTGAAGTTGATCTTCAATCAGCTTCTGACTTGAGATCCAGATCTCAATCTGAATCTTTCTTGGCAGCCTGGTTCAGCAACTGCACTTCAGTAGATGGAGCTCTCTCTCTCTCCAACTTCTTCTTAGATCTTCTGATGAAAAATCTTCTGTATTATTACTTCTCTCTAAGTTGTTGTTAGTTACATTTCTGTTGAAGGAGAATGCCTTTATATAGACATGCTCCAAGGTAACCGGCTGATCCAGTTTCTAACAAACTTCTGACAGCTCTGACAGTTGTAGTAGATCGGTTGAAATGGCAGCTGTCAAGTCATCCAGTCACTTCTTGAAATACTGTCTCTGTCTGAAAGTGTGGAGACTGAACTTCATCATGTGTCGACACAAATAGACTAAGTGTCGACACAAGTGGACTAAGTGTCGACACATGCCTTGGTGGTATCAACACAACTCCTTTTGTTGTTGTAACAACTTCTCGACGCTGCTTCTTTAGAATGTGTCGACACTGATTCTGCGTGTCGACACAAGTACTTCTTCACTTTAACTTTGTTGAAGCTTTGCTGTGTGTCGACACATCTTATTTGTGTCGACACAGTTGATGTCGACAAAGTCTTCAGTGTGTCGACACTGCCTTTTGGTGTCGACACAATTGATGTCGACTAAGTATTCCTGTGTGTCGACACTGCCTTTTGGTGTCGACACAGTTGATGTCGACTTTGCTTCTCTGTGTGTCGACATAGCCTCTTGGTGTCGACACAACTCCTTCTGGTGTCGACAAAGCCTTTCCTGGTGTCGACACAATGAACTCCAAGTGTCGACACAGCTTTTCTCCAGTGTCGACACAAGACTTCATAAGTGTCGACACAGCTTCTGCTGGTGTCGACACATGGACTTAGAAATTTTTCTGCATTTCCTGCAATTACTTAACCTGCACATATAAACTCAAAACACATCAAATACACCTTAATGCATATCATTGAGTCGGGTGAGGCTTCTTCATATCTGGTACACATTTTCCAATGTACCCAACATGATTTGTGTCGACACACAGAGAAGCTGTCGACACATTCTAGAATTCTGTCGACAACGACTATGTCGACACACAGAACTTGTGTCGACACAAACTAGAATTCTGCCAACACCAACTTTGTCAAGAAAAGGAGTGTTTGTGTCGACACACAGGACTTGTGTTGACACATTCCATAGAAGTTGTGTCGAGAAGTAAAAATGAAGCTGTGTCGACATCATCAAGTCTTGTGTCGACACATGGACTATATGTGTCGACACATTTGAAGCATTCACTCGACATTCTCTGTTGCTGAGTTAAAGTCCAATGAAGGTTGAAGTAATACAACAGGAGAGAAAAACAAGAAGGAGAGAAGTCCTCATCCAGTGAAGACAGATCCTGAACAGTCTGCCAGAAGAATTCAGATCAATTCTGAAGAAGAATTCAGATTAATTTCTGAAAGAAGCTGATTGAAGAGCAACTCCAACACTAAGAAGATTAACCTTACTTTGTTCAGATTCAAGAAGCTTTGAAGAAGCTAAGACAGGTTGATCCTTAAGTAATCAGTTCTATCAAGAACTGATCATGAAGCCTTCAACCAATTCTCTCTCCATCTGGTTAAAGATATTATTATCTTTTCATCAATAACTTTTGTAGGATCTGTAATAGATCTGAGTGTAGGAGATTTACTTCTCTGAGTTGTAAGCCTAAATTATAAAGGCTGAGGTAGGGCTGAGTGCCTGAGGTTGGGGAATCTGTTCCCTGAGTTGTAGGCCTGCAAAAGAGGCTGAGGTAGGGCTTTTGCCTGAAGTGTAAGAGTGGGGTGTCACTCTGATTTGTAGGCCTATGGAAGAGGCTAAGGTAGGGCTTGTGCCTGAGTTATAGGATTGTGGATTCACTCTGAGTTGTAGGAACCATTCTTGGTTCTGAGCTGTAAGTTCTACGGATCTGAGAAGAAAGAAGAAAGTTATGCCGAATTTAGTACAGTGCTAGATAGGCGAAGGGGGAAAGTGGATATACCCATCATTTGGGGAACCACTATAAATCTGGTGAGCAATCT
Organism: Platanthera guangdongensis; assembly: GCA_039583875.1. Lineage (NCBI taxonomy): Eukaryota > Viridiplantae > Streptophyta > Magnoliopsida > Asparagales > Orchidaceae > Platanthera > Platanthera guangdongensis. Next base: position 149,979,960 of record CM077148.1, on the reverse strand, counting down.
GTGGAATGCTATGTGTATGTGAATGATGTGCTGTGTTTTCTGCTAAATAAATTGCTAAACTAGATAGATTTATCTACCCAAGTTAGAAAAAGAATTGAACCTATTCACCCCCCCCCCCCCTCTAGGTGTTTTGAACATCTTGAAACCAATTCTTTCAAGTGGTATCAGAGGGAGGTTGCTCAAAGAATAGACTTAACAGTCTGACTAGATCTCCAAGACAGAATTCTATTAGGCAAAATGGGTTCCATTGAGAATCATAAGGAGTTTGGTTCCATGAAGTTACCAATATGCAGGAAAGAGATTTTTGGCATATGCAAAGAAAGAGTTAGACTGTTTATGGAAGCTTCAGATCCAAGAATCTATATGACAGTCAAAGAAGGGCCATTCATCCCAATGAAAGTCTCAGTTCTTGATAAAAATCTCAGGACACCAAAGAAGTATTCTGAAATGACAGAGGATGAAATCATCTTGTCTACTATGGATAAGAGAGCATAGAATATAATAGTCAGTGCTATAGATGATTCAACATTCCAAAATTTGATTCACTACAAGACCTCCAAAGAAATGTGTGACACCCTGATTGTCTACATGGAGGATTCAGAAGAAGTGAGAGAAGACAGAAAGTCTATGCTGAATCAGGAGTATGAAAGTTTTAGACAATCTAAAACAGACAGCATAACTGAATGTTACAAGAAGTTTTTCAAAATAGTTAATGAATTGATGTCATATGGAAGAGTATTCAGCACATATGACTTAAATGAAAAGTTTCCGAGATCATTAACTAACAACTGGGACACCAAGATATGTACCATTAGGGAAGTGGCCAGACTAGCAGAAATCTCACCTACATTATTTGGCAAACTGCTTTCATATGAGATGCAGCTGATGTTCAGAAAGGAGGAGGAGAAAAGTAATAAAGTTGATTACAGAGATAAGTCAGTGGCTTTTAAGACTGAAGCCATAAGAAAGGACAGGAGGATGTCTCCATCTCCTCCTAGGATTGCTGTAGAAGTAATTTCAGAAAGTTCTGACAGTCACACATCAGATAGTCCAAATTCTGATGAAGACTTAGCTGCTTTCTCAAAACAATTTCAAAGGTTCTTGAAGAAGAAACAGTGGAGATCCAAGATATCCTCCTCACAATCCAAGGATGATTACTATCAGAAAAAGGAATCCTCTAGGAAGGACAGGTATGGCTCTAAACCTAATAAATTATCTTCAACTAAGATTGTTTGCTACTGTTGCAATAGGCCTGAACATGTGATAGCTGATTTTCCTGACAAAAGGAAAGAATCTAATTACAAGAAGAAACTAAAAAATAAGGGCAAGAAGGAGAAATCCATTGTTGCAAACAAGCAAAAAAGCTGGTCATATTCTTCATCATCAGATTCTAAGGCTGAAGCTGAAGCTGAAGCATACATAGGACTGTTGGCAACTGAAGAGGTTGCAAAAGAGGCTGAGTTCTTGAAATTGCTGGACTCAGTAAATGGAATTGAAGAACATTGTTGTAAAGGGCTGATGGCCTTGACAGAAGAAGATCAGTGCCAGGATCAACCTGGTCCTAGTAAGGTAAACAATTCTTCAATTGTTTCTGATTACTATACTAGATCAGAATTAGAAGCCTCTGCATCAAGAGATGTGGATGAATCTGAATCTGAAGGGGATGTTCATCAACTTATTGATGAATATGGTGATCTGCTGCAAGCACTTAAGAAAAGCAGAATCCTTAACAAAGCACAGGCCAAGGAAATTGCTGCTCTTAAGCTGCCTGCATTTGATTCAGAAAAAATGCTGGATATAAAAATGAATGAAGTAGCTAAACTGAAAAACATAACTGTTATTTAGATGGGTACTATTACATTCAAGAATGATCAAATCAAAAGTTTGGAAGTCAAACTTCAGAGGGAAAAGGATCTGATGGCTAAATTCTCTAAGCCAAAATCAGTCTTACCTTTAATTGATGACTTTGTTCCCAAAAAGGGTAAGACAGGATTGGGCTTTAAGGGAAATGCAAGGGCTGCCAATTCCAAAAGAAAAGGCAAAGCCCCAGTACAACCACTAGCCTTCAAACCCCCCATTTCCTTCAGAAAATTGTGGCAGCCAACTAATAGATATGATAATGATATCATACATGATTATGGTAAGCCTGATATTCTGAATGTCAAGGGTGTAGCTCTAGCACTCAAGCAAAGAACCACTGTACCAACAGTGTTAAAAACAGCTGACAACAATGCTGTTAAAACTGTACCTAAAAAGAGGTATAATAGATATGAGTGCTGGTGTTGTGGTAAGATAGGGCATTATGCCAAGGATTACTGGCACAACACCAGCATCAGGAAGAATGCCAGTTTACCTGTGAAGAAGGCTGCTGGTAAGAATATCAAGTTTCAATCTAACTTGAGCCTAGAACCCAATAAATATTGGGGTTCTAAGGTAAATTAATTTTATTTGTTGCAGGTGGGTCCAAGTTGACATACCCCTATATGGTACTTGGACAATGGATGTTCCAGACACATGACTGGAACAAGAAGAATATTAAAGGACTATACTCCCATAGAGAGTGGACTCAAAGTGATCTTTGGTGTATCAGAAAAAGGGGGTCATAAAAGGGTTTGGTAACGTTTCTACTAGTTCTATAACAATCACTCAAGTTTCTTATGTAAAAGGTTTGAAACATAACTTGATAAGCATATGTCAGCTGAGTGATCTTGGGTATGACACTTCAGTTATTAAGAATGAGTGTCAGATTAAAAGGACAAGTGATCAGAAGGTGATCTTGTCTGGTTATAGAAAAGAGAATGTTTATTGTTTAAATTTTGATTATGAAAACATGAACTCTCCTGTATGTTTAGTTGTAGATGAGAAAACATCTCAGTGTGTCCAATGGCACAAGAGGCTAGCTCATCTGAACTATAAGACTATAGGCCAACTCTATAGTTTAGAGTTAGTGAGGAATGATCCTCAGTTTAAGTGCATAAAAGAGGGTATATGTTCAGCTTGTCAAAAAGGCAAGCAGACCAAATGCTCTTTTCATAGTCTTGATACCAAAGACTCTGTGAGGTGTTTGTACCTCTTGCATATGGATTTATTTGGTCCTATGACAGGTAACAGTCTAGGTAGGAAAGTCTATACTTTTGTAGTAGTAGATGACTATTCTAGATTTACATGAGTTTTCTTTTTGAGCCAGAAATCTGAAACCCCTACTGTCTTTCATAACTTTGTTAAATAAATTCAGAATGAACTTACCGATTCAGTTGTCAAAATCAGAAGTGACCATAGAAATAAATTTCAGTCTGAATGTATGATAAGGTTTTTTGAAGAACTAGGGATTCATCAGGAATTCTCCTCACCTAGAACACCTCAGCAAAATGGAATTACTGAAAGAAAGAATAAGACTCTTATTGAGGCTGGTAGAACTCTACTAAGTGACACTTCTCTCCCAGAATATTTTTGGGCTGAGGCAATAAATACTGCTTGTCATGTTCTCAATAGAGCATCTATAACTAAGAACCACAAAAAGACACCCTATAAGAATATGAAGGGCAGAAAACCAAACATATCCTACTTTAGAATCTTTGGTAGCAGGTGTTATGTTCTTAACACTGGCAAGTCTCGCCTAACTAAGTTTGCTGCCAAATCCCAAGATGAGATATTTGTTGGGTACATCAATAACAGTAAGACATATAGGGTCTACAACTTGACTACACAAGTTGTAGAAGAATCTGTTCATGTAGTGTTTGATGAATCTGATCTAATTAACTATGAGTTGTCTACCAATTCTTGTAGCTCAACAGGTTTAAAAGAAAATTTGGACATGCTGACCATTAATGAAGACCAAACTACAAGGCAGGATGTGGAAAATGACAGTTGCTGTTCAGGTGGAGTACAAGGTCCACAAGCTGACATTGAAGACAATAAAGTTCAGCATGGTGGAGAAATTGAAGAAGTTCAAATTGCTAATAGAATGCCTCCAGCAATAAGCAATCTAAAGGATCATCCAGCACAATAAATTATTGGTGATCCCAGACATGGTGTGCAAAGCAGAAGCAAACACATGAACACAGTGCTTTGCTCAAGTTTCCTGTCACAGATGGAACTAAAGAGATTTAAAGAAGCCATACAAGACTCCAACTGGATTGATGTAATGCAGGAGGAGCTAAATCAACTCAGAAGGTGTAAAGTATGGGAGCTAGTTCCAAAACCAAAGGATCATAATATTATTGAAACAAAGTTGATCTACAGGAACAAACTAGATGAAAATGACATCATAGTGAAGAACAAAGCAAGAATGATTGCCAAAGGTTATAGACAAAAAGAGGACATTGACTTTGATCAGACATTTGCCCCAGTGGTAAGGTTGGAAGCAATAAGGCTATTCCTTGCCTTTGCTGCTTTCCAAGGATTCAAAGTATACCAAATGGATGTCAAGTCATCATTCCTAAATGATAATTTGAAAGAATAAGTCTATGTTGAATAGCCCTCAGGTTTTGTTGATCCACTTTATCCTGATTATGTTTATAGGCTTAAGAAAGCCTTGTATGGTTTGAAACAAGACCCTAGGGCTTGGTATGAAAAATTGTCTACCTTTCTCATTGAAAATAAATTTTCAAGGGGGAAAATAGACAAGACTCTATTCCTTAGGGAGTCAAAGGGCAAGATGATCTTAGTTCAGATTTATGTTGATGACATAATCTTTGGATCTACAGAAAACAACCTTTGTAGGAAGTTTGAGATAAGCAGTATGGGTGAGCTGAAATTCTTCTTGGGACTCCAAGTACGACAGACTGATGATGGCTTGTCCATATAACAATCTAAGTTCACCAAGAAGTTAATTAAAAGATATGGAATGGAGTCATCCACCACCACGAGAACTCCAATGGGGACAAGTATGCCTTTAGGCATAGATGATGCAGGAAAACCTGTAGATGAGTCTTTGTATACAGGGATAATTGGCTCCCATCTATACTTAACTGCCAGTAGACCAGACATTATGTATGCTACATGTGTCTGTGCTACGTACCAAGCAAGCCCTAAATAATCTCATTATACTACAGTTAAAAGAATTTTGATATATCTTAAGGGCACACCTAATCTTGGTCTTTGGTACCCTAAGAATAGAGACTTTCTACTGACTGGTTTTTCAGATGCAGACTTTGTAGGTTGCAAAGAAGATAGAAAGAGCATCACTGGCACATGTCAGTTTCTAGGTGGAAGATTGGTGTCATGGAGCAGTAAGAAGCAGACAAGTGTGACAATTTCCACTGCAGAGTCTGAGTATGTTGCTGTAGGTAGCTGCTGTGCTCAGCTTTTACGGATTCAACATCAACTTGAAGACTATGGTCTCAAGGTAAGTAGAACTCCAATATTTTGTGATTCTACAAGTGCTATTTCTATTGCTAAAAATCCTGCATCACATAACATAACAAAGCATATAGAAATTAGATTTCACTTCATTAGAGAGCATGTTGAAAAAGAAGATATTTGTTTGGAATTTGTCACCGCAAATAATCAAATTGCTGACATGTTTACTAAACTACTAGATGAAACTAAATTCAATTATTTCAAAATTGAATTAGGCATGTTAAACCTAGAGTAACTTGGTAAATCTGACTAAGTAATTCAATGTCGACATATTGTAGTTAATGTCGACACAAAAGGAAATCTGTGTCGACATATAGTAGTTGTGTCGACACATAAGGAAAGTTGTGTCGACACAACAAAATAGTGGTCAGATAGTGGTGTCGACACTCAGAGTTTGTTGTCGACACATAGAAGTTCAATCATTTAGAAAGTAGTGTCGACACATACAGTCATCTGTGTCGACACACAGATATTAGAGTCGACTATGAAGAAGTATGTGTCGAGACATTGCAAACTGTGTCGACACATAGTGTTGTCTGACTCTGTCGAGACATTAGAATTCTGTGTCGACATAATCTCTACAGTGTCGACACATTAAGTATCTATTACCCCGCCTTTTGACCTTCTATGTTGACAAATATATAAATAGGTCACAAAATAACTTTGTCGACTACGCTCTCAACATTTTCGAGACCAAATCTTTGAGTCGACAACCCTTCATCTCTCTTCTCCTCAAATTTCTCGTCACCAATGGCGCCAAAGTTGGAGAACAATATCAACGAAGGCTATGAATTAGTTTGAAATGCTTTTGAGAATGCTGCGACTGAGATCAGAGATGTGATAACCCTAATCAAAGAAAGTTGTTTGGAATATCTAGTTTCAGAACCTACCAAGATCTGGAAGACGGAGGTTCTTGAATTCTATACAACAACATCCCTGGATTCAACTGAATTGAAGATTAGGTCATCAATTCAAGGAAGCAAGGTGAAACTTACCTAGAACCGTCTAAGGAAGACATTACAGTTGCCCAGGACTCAGGAAGATGATGCAGTCACATCTTCAATGACAAAAGAAGCTCTTCAATGGTGTGGACTGGATCCCACCACCAAAATTGAATCATCAATGTAGAGTTAGGGGATGAACTCTCAATGAAAGTTTCTTTCAGAGATTATGGGAAAAGTAATTCTCTACAAACCAGGAGGGCATGATAGGATCTCAGCCTATATGTTCAGCTTAATGACAAGAGTTATTTTCAGAATAAAAACTAACTAGTCTGCTGTGATCTTTGACAAGATCAAGGAAAGTTTGAAGAAACCTAATCTAGGAAGAATACTGATTCTGTATCTGGTAATGAATATTCCTGAAGTACTGAACCACACAATAGAATCTAGAATAAAGCACATGAGAAGGATGGATATAAAAATACTATCCTGGTGGGAAAGAGTTCTGACAAAGGATGGTTCTACACCACTGAATCAACCATAACTGAAAAAGAAAAAGACAACCCCCAGGAAACCTGAATCTTTTAGTGATTTAGAAGAACAAGTGATCTTCAGTTCAGATGAAGAACAGGAAGAATCTGCAAGGAAATCTGCTGGATCCCTAGTTTGATTTGGGCTAGGCCCACTAACTTAGGATGATGTGACCCAACATATATAGCCAGGGTCATAGATGTGTCCTAGAGCCTAAGCCAAGTCCTTAGTAACAACATCACATGGACAAGCCATCATTAGACTGCCAGAGACTCAAGAATTAGAGTTTTTCCAGAGATTTAGAGATTTCTCAAGAAACTAAGTAAAATGAGTTCGACGTTCGTCGAACTAAGGTCGACGATAGTCGTTCTCAGCTCGACGATCTTAGAGAAATATTCTCTGAGCTGAGCTCGACGAAATTCAGTCACAGATCGACGATCCTTGGACTCCACCTTCAGAATTCTAAGTCCGGACTGTTCTCTAGACTCAGGTCGACGAACCTAGTTCTCAGGTCGACGAACTTCATTCTTTGCTCGACGATTGCTGGACTTCCACTTCAACTCTATTGCTAGAGGTTTATCAATTTTCTCTAAGTCCAGATTCATTTTAAGCTCGACGAATTCAAGGTTCTCTAGACTTAGTTCGACGAACACTATTCTTTGGTCGATGAATCTTTGGACTACTACAGCATTCTGTCGAGATAATGTTCTCTAGTCTCAGGTCGACGAACTTAGTTCTCTGCCCAATGAATTCTGGAACCCGAAGACTTCTGTCGACACTTAGAGTATATGTCGACACCAACTGAGTCGACACTAGAAGAAATTGTGTCGACACCGAGATCATTACTCGACACTTTGGAAAGATTATGTCGACACTACATAGAAGACTTGTGTCAACATACAAGATATTCAGTCGACACACAGAATATTTGATAACTCTAGAATAATTACTGAACTCCAGTCGACGAACACATTTACCAGCTTGACGAAATTCAGACACAGAATAGGAAAAAGAGACAACAGTTCAGTTTCCAGCTCGACGATCATCGAACTCAGCTCGACGAACAAAAGCCGTCTGGTCGACGAACACAACATCTCAGCTTGACGAACTGTGGACTCAGTTCGACGATTTCTGTCATCTGTTCGACGATTCCAGACTTAGTCATTTCTGGCCCTCTGTCCCCACTCTATTGCGATAATTCCTGAGTAATTAATGCTCTAACATTCTCTCAATATAACCGTTAGAAGGAGCATTAATTATGGTCTTCTCCAGGATTATTGCTTGCCATTTTTCATGGGACAGTTGGGGAAATAAATCAATGTCGTTTATTCTAAAGGCTGTCAGCATTAATTATAGAAGAATTCAAATTTTTGAAAGACAGATTTCAACAGAAAATATAACAGAATAGAAGAGAATAACGGACAGAGAGATAGACAGAATCAATCAAGAATTATTAAGAAAGTTTTTCACAGAGCACAGCACTCTCAGAGGCATGCAAAGATTACAAAGAAATATTCAATCTTGAACAATCTGCTCTGTCAACAAGAAGCATTCTCTGATACAGAGAAGCCCTTGACCAGAAGCGCATCAGTACCTGAAGAAGAAGAACAACAATACCTATATCTAGAGTCTTCTTTCTTCAAGTACTCCAGGACACTACAAAAGGACAACATCAGTTCCATCTGTCAAAGAAGTTCCTGAAGATTATTGCTGGTCAAGAATTCAGTTTGAAGACATATCACCCTGAAGCTTAGCTCCTATTTTTCCCTAATTCATTCTACAACTCAGTGGGAGCCTTAAGCTATAATCAAATCCACAGTCTTCTCAGTTGTATATTGAGAAAGAGAAAACAAAATCATCTCTCACCCCCCACTGTATAAAGGGTTGTCATCTCCCTTCAAAAGTGATTCCTTGGTTGCAAGTCTCCTGATCAAAAGACTTGGGTTGGTTTTTGAGCACCTGATCAAAGGCTCATTGGTGTCAGGCACCTGATCAAAACTTTGAGTGGATGCCTACCATGGGTGGTAGAAGAGTGGATGCACCCAGGTTGGGGAACCACTATAAAATTCTTCTGTCGTCTGGTTGCCTCTTTTTCTTGTGTTCTTGCTGTGCTTGTGCTTTAGGTTTATTGTGTGCTAGCTATATTTATTTCTGCACTTTTAATTTATAGCAAAAGCTGTAATAGCTGTTAAGTTTTTTTTTAAGAATACTATATTCACCCCCCCTCTAGAGTATTTTAGATCTAACTCTCACATTCAATTGGTATCAGAGGTGGTTCCTTTGGTTGTACAAGTTAAATCTTGAACCAAAAGATCCTTTGTTAGATCTACACATTATTTTATTTTCATTTAGATTATAAACACAGCCATGGAACAGAACAAGGATTATGCAAGCACCAGACCTCCAGTTTGCAACCTTAGTCGGTTTGCCATCTGTAAGGAAAGAATTAGGCTGTACATGAATTCCATTGATGAAGACATCTACAATTCAATCTTGACAGGTCCCCCACAATCATCCAGCTCTGCAACACCTACAAGTTCAACAGTAGTTCCACCACCTGAGTGGACTGAAACTTAAAGAAAGGAAAAAATTGCAGATGTCAAAGGTATGAATATACTGGCACAAACTATGTCAGATGATATATTCCGGAAGGTTGCTGAGTGCACCTCAGTAAAAGCCATTTGGGACTCCGTAAACTAAATTGTGGATGGTTCAACAGATGAGAGAAAGGATAGGAGATCAAATCTCATATTCCTATATGAGAACTTTAAGAAGGAAGAAGCTGAGACAGTTTCTGATATGTACAATAGGTTAGGCTCAATCATCAATGAGCTAAAAAACTTGGATAAGAACATCACTCTTACTGAAGTGAATGAAAAGATCCTGATGTGCTTCCCAAGCTCATGAGATACAAGAATCTGGCCCATCAAGGAGGCCAGATGCCTGAATGAGATTTCAACTGAATCTCTATTGGGCAAACTGAAGTCATATGAACAGCTGATAAAGACTAGGGAGGTAGCTGAACAAAGAACACCTCCAGCAGCCAGATGGGAACAAAGTATTGCCTTGAAAGCCACTGAAGAGATAGTGACTGCAACATCAAATGAAGAGCTCATGAGTCTCTTTGGTAAAAGATTCTACAAGATGACCAGAAAGGATTTCAGGAGAAAGCCATCAAGAAAAGATGACAAGCCAAATATGACAAGAAACCAACCAAAGATATTGTGTGCTATGGATGCAGGAAGCCTGGGCACTTCCTCTCTGAGTGTCTAGAGAACCAGAAGAAAGAGAAGAGAAGAGAGAAGGAAACCAGAAGACAATACACCAGCAAACCCTCTTCCAGCAAGCAAAATAAGAAGGAAAAGGGCTTTGTGGCTGAGACCTGGAGTGAGACAGAAGATGAGTCAACATCTTCAAGCTCTGGTGAAGATGAGAAAGAAGAAAGAGCAAAGAAGGTTTGCCTCATGGTAATTGATGCCTCCAAAAGTCACTCAGAAGAAGAAGAGTCTGAAGATGAAGGAGTGTCTGAATCAGAGGCAGATCAGGTATTGTCCTCCTTTAACTACAGCTCTGAAATATTTAAATCTGATTTCAAGTTAATGTGCATAGATTTGATTAACTCTGAAAAAGAAATTAAAATTCTTAGGGAAAAATTAGGAAAATTAGAGTATGTTCAATCTGAAAACATTAGGTTAAAAGATGAATTAACCTTAGCAAATGAAAAAATAATTTCACTAAAAACTGAACTTTGTGAGGCCAAACAACTTGAGGAGACTCTCAATGGGAGAAGTCTCAAGCTGATCGATATCACAAGCACTGTTAATGCCAGACTTAATGGCAAGCAAGCCTTGGGTGCTCCATCAGGTTTGCCCCCCATTCACAGGAAGAACATTTTTTCAACCCCAAAAAAATTTGTATCTGCTAAAGGGAAAGAAACAGTAAATGACAAACAAACAGTAGAAAAGATCCCTAAGACAGTAGGACAGGAAACTACCAAAAAAAAGAAAACACCTAGTAAAAACAAGGTTCAGCAATTTTTGTCAAACTCAGATCGATGAAATGGGGCCAGTTCGTCGAACCCGGATCAACGAACTCTGAACGCAAAATATAGTTACTTTTATTCGTCTAACTGCGATCGACGAACTCTGTATGGTTCGTCGAGCAGAGGTCGACGAACGTGGGGCATAGAGAATGAACATATTCATTCTCTGGGCAGAGATCGACGATTTCAACCCAATTCGTCGAACTCTGGTAGACGAACTTAGTGATATTCATCAAACCCAGGATGACTTAATCAAAACTATAATTCCAACAGCAACTTAAATATTTCTAAGAAACCATTTAATCTACTAGCTGACTGGATCATACCACCTAGGAGATATCACCCCCTAGGATACAAGTGCCAACCTGAATTCTCTGTTATTTCCAGCTTCTCTTATCAGCAATACAAAGGACCCAAGATAACCTGGGTCAAAAACCATTAACTGTTTTCTATTTCAGGTGAAGAGCTGTCCAGGGGTAAATCAAACTTGGTACCTAGACAGTGGCAGCTCCAAACATATGACTGGCAGCAAGGACATATTATTTAACTACAAGTCCAAGCTGGGGCCAAAGGTTATCTTTGGTGACTCCAAATGTGGTCAGTCAGAAGGATTTGGAGAAGTAAGAATAGGATCTGTCACATTCAAAAAGGTGACATATGTAAGTGGACTCAAGCATAACCTCATCTCCATAAGTCAGTTATGTGATGATGGTTATTAGGTATACTTTAACCCATCCACTTGTTCTATTATTGATAAAAATAACCAAACAATTTTAACTAGAAATAGACAAGGCAACATATACTTAGTAAATTTTCTTTCTGCCAAAACTGATATCTGTTTACTTAATTTAACTAGTAATCAGAATGACTTATGACACAAAAGACTAGGTCATGTAAATCTAAAAAACATTGCTAAGCTATCTAAACACAACCTTGTTAGAGGTCTACCTTCTGGTCCCTACAAGAAGAAAGGTGTCTTCAGGGATTGTCAATTAGGCAAGCAAACTAAAACTAGTTTTAAATCTGTTAATAAGTGTGATTCACCTAGGATTTTGTACTTGATACATTTGGATCTCTTTGGACCCATTACTGTACAAAGCCTAGGAGGGAAATCCTACACTTTGGTTATAGTGGATGACCTCTCTAGATTCAGTTGGGTATTCTTTCTGTGATCTAAGTCAGATACCTTCAAGGTTCTTACAGATTTTCTCAGGACCATACAGATTGAGTTCTCTACTCATGTTGCATTGATCAGAAGTGATCATGGCACAGAGTTTGAGTCTCTTCTTATGCATGAGTTCTTTGAGAAGGAATGTATTAGGCATTGCTTCTCAGCTCCTAGAACTCCCCAACAAAATGGGGTAGCTGAAAGGAAAAATAGGACGCTCATTGAAGTTGCGGGTACATTGCTTGCAGATGCTTACATGCCCTAACATTTTGGGCAGAGGCTGTAAGGACAACAAATTATGTCCTGAACATGAGCCTAATTCACAAACTAAAGAACAAGACTCCCTATGAATTGCTCAAAGGGAAGAAACCTAAAATCAACTATTTCAATATATTTGTATGCTTATGTTACATTCATAACAATAACAAAAATGTACATTAGAAAGTTTGAGGCTAAGGCTGAAGAAGGAGTTTTTCTAGGATACTCCCAAATAAGCAAGGCTTATAGGGTTTTTAATAAATCAACATTAAAAATTGAAGAATCCATTCATGTTTCATTTGATTAGACTAACATGTATTGTAAGGAAAAAGAAGTTTCTACCAATAACAACTTGCAGGTACCCCACTTGTGTGAGACCTTGGATGGACTAAACCTCACCCAAGTGGTTCCAACTCATTCCTCTCCACAAGCCATTGAAGAAAGTGAAGAAGAAGAAGCGGAAGAAAATGAATCTCTGCCAATAGCAAATACATTTCCATAGGTGTAATTAATTCCAAATGTTGTTGCACAACTAACTCCACCCACTGATTTTGTCACATTTAGGGATCACCCCATATCTCAAGTGATTGGAGACATATCAGCAGGTGTACAGACAAGACATCAACTCACCCAAGATTTGATGCATGCTTGTTTTCTCTCTCAGGTTGAACCTCTATCCATTTATGATGCTGAGAAGGATCCCCACTAGATCCTTACAATGCAGGAGGAACTAACTCAATTTGAGAGATGTAGAGTTTGGGATTTGGTTCCAAGACCCCAAAACTACCCAGTTATTGGAACCAAATGGGTTTTCAGAAACAAGCTGGATGCCCAAGGAATCATTGTGAGAAGCAAGGCTAGGCTTGTTGCTCAAGGATATAGGCAAGAAGAAGGAATTGATTATGATCAAACCTTTGCACTTTTTGCAAGGTAGGAAGCCATAAGAATATTCCTTGCCTATGCATCATACAAGAGATTCAAGGTCTTCCAAATGGATGTGAAGAGTTCATTTCTAAATGGAGTGCTAAAAGTAGAAGTTTTTGTAGAACAACCTCAAGGTTTTGTTTCTCTAACTTACCCCTCTCATGTTTTTAAATTACATAAGGCTCTGTATAGTCTAAAGCAAGCTCCAAGAGCTTGGTTTCAGACCTTATCTAGTTTTCTATTAGAGCATAAATTTACAAGAGGAACTGTAGATAAAACACTTTTCACTAGACATCATAAGGACCAAATCTTATTAGTACAAATCATGTGGATGATATTATATTTGGCTCTATAGATTCCAAATTATACAAGGGGTTCTCTGACCTCACGCATTCCAAATTTGAAATGAGTAGCATGGGTGAGCTTTCCTACTTTCTTGGACTCCAAGTGAAGCAGCTCCCTGATGGCATCTTCATCACTAAAGCAAAATAGGCTAAAGAACTTCTAAAGAAGTTTGGGATGGCTGATGCCTCAGCAAAGAAAACACTCATGGCTACCAATATTGTTGTGGACTCTGATGTACCAGGGAAATCTATGGATCAGAAACTTTATAGGGGCATTGTTGGGTCCCTATTATACCTTATAGCAAGTAGGTTAGATATTATGTTTGCTATATGTCTTTGTGCTAGGTTCTAGGTGAACCCTAAAGAATCTCACCTAATTTTGTGTCTCTCTTGCAGGTGATTCCATGGCAATTCAGGCAAGCATTCTCGCAGGCATGAAGTTCGATACAGGTTTTGATGTGGACTTTAATTCGTTTCAACATTCTGATCCCATATTTCTTTACATTCTGGAACTACTTGAAGAACAAGAACTCAAAACCTTGATGATAAGAAGAATCAAACTGCACAGCACTGAAATCGGAGAATGGGTCTACACCCTATCGCTAACAGAGGAGAATACGATGACAGGCACCAATGCGGGTAATCCCGTCTCCTTAACTCCCGCAATTTTAACTGAAATTTTTGGATTAAGGAATGGAGAAGAGCAACTAGAGATTGAAATAGAGGAGTCTGATGTGATGATGAGCCTAATGGGTTATACTAGAGATAACCCTAATAAACTATTGAAGAAACACCTCTCTGCCCCATATAAGTTTTTGGCAGATTTGGTTGGAAAATGTTTGCTTGGGAAACATACTGCCCATGACTACATCACCAGACATCAGTTTCTGGTCATGTGTGCAATCATAAATAAGAAACCGATGGATTGGACATAAACTCTTTTTGATCTGATACAAAAGAAAAATAATAAAAAGGAAGTATGCTTTGGAAGGATCCTAGAGATCTTCTTGCAAGAAAAAGCTGCTGAATCCCCGGTCTTACAGACCATATTCATCAATGTCAGTAAAAGGCTAACATGTGCCTTATTTTGCAGGTGGGAGAGGACAATAACCAAGCCAACTAAGCCTTCTACCTCTTCCACCCCAGCTTCTGAAGGCACCATGGCTGTTAATGCCACTCCCCAACCTACTGGAGAGACTTATCCAACACCACCATCTCTTCCAGCCCCCCTCCCAACAACACAAATCCATCCCTCTTCCACACTTCCATCATCCCCTACTCAACCTCCTACTCCACAAGAATCTCTACATGCTTCACGATCTCCTCCATCATCTCCATTTCCTCCTCATTTAACTTCCATACCATCTTTCAACATACCACCATCACCTCCCAATTCCTCTCTTCCTCCAAACAACCACATGGAAGATGCCACCCATCCATCCCCATCAACATCTACCATCCCTCAACATGCATCCCCTCCAAATGTCCCAATACCAGATGCTCTACTTTCTATCCCTCCCACAGTTCCCACTTCTACACCTTCTACAACACCATCCACCACTCCACCATTAGACACCTCCACAATTACTTGTCTCATTGCCCTCCTCACTCCCCTTCTCAAAACATTAATAGCAGAGACCATTACACCTCTTGCTACCACCATCACCTCTCTTTCTGCACAAATCTCTGCTCTTACTGCTGACCGATCTTCAGCCCGGGGCCTGGCCTCAGTTCCCACTGAAACAAGGCAGGGGGAGATGTCTGATGATGAAGCAGCAACTACAGCTCCAGAGGCTTCAGCTCAAGCTCCAGCAGCAGAGGTAGCAACAGTATCAGCAGACTGTACAGAGTATATTGATACAGATGATCTTAATTTTATTAATTTTATTAATACTGACATGGACTTGGAAGAGTCAGTATCTGAGACAATAATTACTAGTGGTGATTTCATCCTTAATCCCACAGTTGATTTAGAAGATTTGTTGAGCATTTTTGATACTCTACATTTGAATTATCTTCCAGCTAAGATTACTAAGCCATCCTTGGCTATTATACCACACACTTCCCCCATCTCTTCAGAAGTTGCTAAGCAACTTAGGGAATGTTTTGCTATTACACAGTCAGCAGTCACTCCACTTATAGAAGTAGTGGCTATTCCCTTTTCTCCAATAATACCCTCAGCATCAACCTTTGTCATGGATGAATCTCCATTGCCAGATCTAGATGAACTGATCTTGGCTGACATTTAAGAGGAAAATAAGGCAGCAGCTGAAAACTCTATCCAAGTTAGTTCTGATTCTTTTGTAGCTTCTCCTCCAACTCTTGTTGAAACTCCTGCTCCTACTCCAACAAAGCCTGTTAGTTCTACTGAGGCTTTGAAAGCTTTAAATGATTTATATGATAACCCTCAGAGTTTTGAAAATGATGATGATGAAGATGAGGATGAGGACTCAGATGAGGAGAATACAAAGAAGAGGAGGCAAGTATCAAAGAAAAAAAAAGCTCCTCCTCCTCCTGATCCTAAGTCTAATCCAAACAATGACACTCCCTATTACATTATTCAAAAGATAACATTATATAAAGGGATGCCACCATGGATGTGACTATCTAAGAATCAGTAGAAGGAAAGGAAGAAGAGTAGAAGGTACTCTCCTCCACCAGTTCAAAGGTATATAAAAGATCCACCACCTCCTCCTCCTGCTGCAGCTGGTGATCCTGGTTCAAGCTCTCAAAGGTCTGCCCCTGTTCAAACTTATCAAAGACATCATGACATATCTTCCCCTGGTAGCAGTCAGCATAGGCAACAATGTTTAGGAAAACAACATCAGCAGCAAGAGCAACATCAATAACAACAACAACAACATCAGCAACAACAACATCAACAACATCAACCTCAACAAGCTGAAAGTTCTAGAAGATCAACCTCACCTCCTGTTCCTTATGAAGATCCAGAAACAGACAACACAGCTAAAATGGCCAGGTTCCAGGAACTAGTAGGCCTCTCTATGTTTAATAAGTCAAAGGCTGAAGGGAAGGATATTTCTGAATACACTACAATGTCCAAATACAGGAGAGAAGAACGGAAAAGGTTTGAAAAGGCTAACAAAATTTTTAATGTTGATGATTATATGAAATTACGTCCGGCAGCAGTGGTCCCTAGAGCTACATCTCTGAAGATTATAGGGGTTGCTGACATGACAATGACATAGGGGTTGCTGACATGAACAATGACTATGGAACAAGCTTCAAATCCAAACAGGAAATAATCTTTACCAAGCCAGGAGACACGGGCAAGGATGTAAAGCATCAGGAGAAGAAGCAGAAGAAATGAAATCTGAATAATTTTATTTCTATTTTTCTCTCTTAAACTATTTCATATTGTCTGAACAAAGCTCTTGTGTAAATATATCTGCTGCATATGTTAATTATCTCTGCTAGATATATGTTTTCCCTGTTCTGTTTACTTTATGTTTTTATTTTGAGTCTATTAGTGACATCAACCAAATAGGGGGAGATTGTTGGATCCCTAGTTTTATTTGGGCTAGGTTCACTCACTTAGGATGATGTGACCCAACATGTATATCCAGGGTCATAGTTGTGTCCTAGAGTCTAGGCCAAGTCCTTAGTAACAACATCACATGGAAAAGCCATCATCAGACTGCTAGAGACTCAAGAATTAGATTTTTTCCAGAGATTCAGAGATTTCTCAAGAAACTAAGTAAAATGAGTTCGACGTTCGTCGAACTCAAGTCGACGATAGTCGTTCTCAGCTCGATGATCTTAGAGAAATATTCTCTGAGCTGAGCTCGACGAACTTCAGTCACAGATCGACGATCCTTGGACTCCACCTTCAGAATTCTAAGTCCAGACTGTTCTCTAGACTCAGGTCAACGAACCTAGTTCTCAGGTCGACAAACTTCATTCTTTGCTCGACGATTGCTGGACTTCCACTTCAACCTTATTGTCAGAGGTTTATCAATTTTCTCTAAGTCCAGAATCATTTTCAGCTCGACAAAATCAAGGTACTCCAGACTTAACTCGACGAACACTATTCTTTGGTCGATGAATCTTTGGACTACTACAGCATTCTGTCGAGATAATGTTCTCTAGTCTCAGGTCGACAAACTCAGTTCTCTGCCCGATGAATTCTGGAACCAGAAGACTTGCGTCGACACTCAGAGTATATGTCGACACCAACTGAGTCGACACTAGAAGAACTTGTGTCGACACCCAGATCATCAGTCAACACTTTGGAAAGATTATGTCGACACCATACAGAAGACTTGTGTCGACACACAATATATTTAGTCGACACACAGAATATTTGGCAACTCCATAATAATTATTAAACTCCAGTCGACGAACACATTTACCAACTCGACGAATTTCAGACACAGAATAGGCAAAAGAGACAGCAGTTCAGTTTCTAGCTTCACGATCATGGAACTCAGCTCGACGAATAGAAGCCGTCTGTTCGACAAACACAACATCTCAGGTCGATGAACTGTGGACTCAGTTCGACGATTTCTGTCATCTATTTGACGATTCCAGACTTAGTTATTTCCGGCCCTCTGTCCCAACTCTAATGCGATAATTCCTGAGTAATTAATGCTCTAACATTCTCTGAATATAACCGTTTGAAGGAGCATTAATTATGGTCTTCTCCAGGATTATTGCTTGCCATTTTTCATGGGATAGTTGGGGAAATAAATCAATGTCGTTTATTCTCAAGGCTGTCAGCATTAATTGCAGAAGAATTCAAATTTTTGAAAGACAGATTTCGACAGAAAATATAACATAATAGAAGAGAATAACGG
Source organism: Platanthera guangdongensis (assembly GCA_039583875.1). Taxonomy (NCBI): domain Eukaryota; kingdom Viridiplantae; phylum Streptophyta; class Magnoliopsida; order Asparagales; family Orchidaceae; genus Platanthera; species Platanthera guangdongensis. The sequence goes on along the minus strand of CM077148.1, from coordinate 149,961,574 downwards.
ACAGAGGGATAGACAGAATAAATCAAGAATTATTAAGAAAGGTTTTCACAGAGCACAGCACTCTCAGAGGCATACAAGGATTACAGAGAAACATTCAATCATGAACAATCTGCTCTGTCAACAAGAAGCATTCTCTGATATAGAGAAGCCCTTGACCAGAACCTCATCAGTACCTGAAGAAGAAGAACAACAATACCTATATCAAGAGTCTTCTTTCTTCAAGTACTCCAGGGCACTTCAAGAGGAAAACATCAGTTTCATCTGTCAAAGAAGTTCTTGAAAATTATTACTGGTCAAGAATTCAGTTTGAAGACCTATCACCCTGAAGCTTATCTCCTGTTTTTCCCTGATTCATTCTACATCTCAGGGGGAGCCTTAAGCTATAATCAAATCTACATTCTTCTCAGTTGTATATTGAGAAAGAGAAGACAAAATCATCTCTCACCCCCAGTGTATAAAGGGTTGTCATCTCCCTTCAAAAGTGATTCCTTGGTTGCAAGTCTCCTGATCAAAAGACTTGGGTTGGTTTTTGAGCACCTGATCAAAAACTCATTGGTGTCAGGCCCCTGATCAAAAATCTGAGTGGATTACTACCAAGGGTGGTAGAAGAGTGGATGTACCCAGGTGGGGGAACCACTATAAAATTCTTGTGTTGTCTGGTTGCCTCTTTTTCTTATGTTCTTGCTGTGCTTGTGCTTTAGGTTTATTGTGTGCTAGCTATAATTATTTCTGCACTTTTAATTTACAGCAAAAGCTGTTAATTTGTTTTTAAGAATACCCTATTCATCCCCCCCCCCCCCCTCTAGAGTATTTCATATCTAACTCTCACTTTCAAAATCAACTGCACCTAAGAATGTAGATGATAATCAGCAGCAGGGGGAGCATATTCCAGAAATCACCATCCAACTGGATCAAGTTCAGGATGTGCTTCCTCTAGGGGGAGCCAATGAGCTTTCACCAGCTCAATAAGAGGCCTTGCCTCCAGAATTTGCTCCTAAGAAAGAGCAAGCTGCATTAGGGAGTGAAACAGCCACTCAAACTATTCTTGAGGTAATAGATGATATTAATCAAACTATACTAGATACTGAGCCAGATACACTAACTGTGCTTCTAACTGATGTTGAACAGACACACCATGACAACATCCCTGCACAGGATATATCAATGGATGATACATCTGCATTAGATGATGCTCCATTAACTGTACAAGATACAAATGTTCCTCCCATTCAACTGCAATAAGAATTCACTCTTGAGAAATTATTTCCTGACTTACCAGAAGTAAGGACTGAGGAAGTAGTGCCAAGGACTGAGGGGGAGGAGCCAGGGACTAAGGGGGAGTTGCCAAGGACTGACAAGGAGCTGCCCTCTAGTACAAAGGACACAGTGAACCTTGAAAGTTCTTCTGAATCTGATGATGGAGAAGCACTCAGAGAAAAGAAGAGAAAACTAATGGTTTACAGGAAGAAAAGCTCAAGCTATAAGAAAGTTTTACAGACTGCCTCACAACCCTCAGCTCCAGCATTTGACTTCAGTTTACTGTTGGTTGCTCTGTAAGTTAAAATGGATGAGCAAAGACAAGCTCTTGAAAAATATGTGGATGAAAGCCATAAGGAACTTCAGTTTACTTTGGCTCAAGATATAAAATCAATAAGATTTGAAGTCAACCAGAATAAGAAAGAGATGACAGACTGCTTCCATAAAGGAGGTAATGCTGTAGTTTATCTAGCCAAGCAGCAACAAGAGGCCAGAACTCAAATTGATGACATAGTAGTTAAGCAACGATATGTTCTGGAAAATTAGCTAAGGATGAATGATAATCTTACTGAATCACATAATGTGATTATTATTGGATTAAATAATAATGCAACTGCATTAATTGAGGATAGGGCTAAAGAAAAGTCAGAGTTTGATAAGAAACTTCAAAAAGATTTAGCCACTTTCCAATCTATCATTCAAGCCTCTTAGAAGATCATATCTGCTCAGCTACAGAAGTTTAAAGCTTATTATACAGAAGGAACCAATTATCTAGTTAATCAGATGAGGTTCCACAAGGATGATCTCAGGGATCATGTTGAGAGAGAAGTCATAAAGGGGGAAAGGTTGTTAGTCAATGCAGGCGCTGAATATGCCAAATGGATAACTAATTCTATCAGAGCCACTCTTGGATATCCTTCCTTGTGTGATGATGATAATACAGCTGAGTCAGGCATTCAAGCTGCAGGAATTGAAGGGGGTCAGCAGGAGGTAGCTTAAATTATATACCCCCTTCTAACTTTGAGGGAATTCAACAACTGTTTTAACAGATGTATAGCCCTCCAGTGGCTACTAAGAATGTTATAATTGATAAAGTGGAAATGTCAGAGGCAGCACTGAATAAAGATCAAGAAGCTCAACTCTCAAAGAAAAGGTTTAGAGAGCAGGTTGAACTGAAGCCTGATTTTGAAAGATGGAGTCCCACCTCCAGAAATATAATACTCACTGGCTGGAAAGCTGTCAAAGGAAAAAATGCATGATAGAGGCAAGTGGTATTCTGAACTTAAGTGGAACAAATATCTGCAGAGACAAGATGTTATACATCAGTTCAGAAGGGATCACAAGGCTGGGAAAATACCTGCTACAGCTGTGGAGCCCAGTAAATACTTTCCCAAGCCTTATCACTATTTTGAGAGGCAAAAAGTTAAGGCTGAAGAACATAAGAAGAAGAATCTCAAAGGCAAGAAGCTAACTAAAGATACTAAAGCTCCAGTACAAGCAAGGGTCAAGCCTGGCAAAGGCATAGTGATCAAGGAGCCTGATCAGCCCTAGGATAGATTGACTAGATTTTAGAACATTGTAATCTTCAGTTTTAACATCTATGTAATCTGTTGTTAACAAATCTTTTTTGATGTTTAAACAAAACAATGATTCATGCTTATTATATTTGTATCATATTCTGTGATGATATAATATACTTGTTTTGTTTAATGTTACCCTGTCATTGAATGCTTTTATACATCATAATGTTTTTTTTATTATAAGTGATGTATATCATTGACTAAGGGTTATGACTTCTCAAATAGGGGGAGATTGTTGGGTACATTGGAAAATGTGTACCAGATTTGGAGAAGCCTCACCTAACTCAATGATATGCATCAAGTTATATTTGATGTTGTGTTGAGTTATCATGTGCAGGTTAAGAAATGGAAGAAAAAATTTCTAAGTATAAGTGTCGACACTTGGGAATGGCTGTGTCGACACCAAGGGCTAGATTGTGTCGACACACAGAATTTGTGTCGACACACAGAAAATCTATCGACAGCGCTGTGTCGACACCAAGGGCCCGATTGTGTCGACATCATCAAGATTTGTGTCAACACACAGAGAAGCTGTCGACACATTCCAGAATTCAGTCGACAACGACTGTGTTGACACACAGAACTTGTGTCGACACACACCAGAATTCTGTCGACACCACTTTGTCAAGACAAGGAGTGTTTGTGTCGACACACACAGGACTTGTGTCGACACATTCCACAGAAGCTGTATCGAGAAGTAAAAATGAAGCTGTGTCGACATCACGAAGACTTGCGTCGACACATGGACTATATGTGTCGACACATGTAAAGAATTCACTCGACATTCTCTACTGCCGAGTCAAAGTCCAATGAATGCTGAAGTAATACAATTGGAGACTTGTCAGCTATCATTACTGACATTGCTGTCAAATCTATCAGAGGTGTCAGAAGACCGTTTGGAACCGGAACAGCCGGTAACCATGGATGAAGCATATATATAGATATGCTCTATCAATAATAAAAACTCATCAATTATCAATTATGAAGAAGTGATCATTAACACGATCAGTGAATAAAGAATAATCTCTGAAAGATTGAGGATCCAGAAGAAGAGAAAGAAGAAATAGTCAACAGATTGTAGAGAGAGAAAAATAAGAAGGAGAGAAGTCCTCATCCAGTGAAGGCAGATCCTGAACAGTCTGCTAGAAGAATTTAGATCAATTCTGAAGAAGAATTTAGATTAATTTCTGAAGGAAGCTGATTGAAGATCAACTCCTACACCAAGAAGATCAACCTTACTTTGTTCAGATTCAAGAAGCTTTGAAGAAGCTAAGGCAGGTTGATCCTTAAGTAATCAGTTCTATCAAAATCTGATCAAGAAGCCTTCAACCAATTCTCTCTCCATTTGGTTGAAGATATTATTATCTTTTTATCAATAACTTTTGTAGGATCTGTAATAGATCTGAGTGTAAGAGATTTACTTCTCTAAGTTATAAGCTTAAATTATAAAGGCTGAGGCTAAGTGCCTGAGGTAGGGGAATCTATTCCCTGAGTTGTAGGCCTGTGAAAGAGACTGAGGTAGGGCTTTTTCTTGAGTTGTAGGAGTGGGGTGTTACTCTGATTTGTAGGCCTGTGGAAGAGGCTGAGGTAGGGCTTGTGCCTGAGTTATAGGAGTGTGGATTCACTCTGAGTTGTAGGAACCAGTCTTGGTTCTGAGCTGCAAGATCTATGGATCTGAGAATAAAGAAGGAAGTTAGGCCGAATCTGGTACACTGCTAGATAGGAGAAGAGGGAAAGTGGATGTAAGCATCATTTGGGGAACCACTATAAATCTGGTGTGCAATCTGTGGAATACTGTGTGTATGTGAATGCTGTGCTGTGTTTTCTGCTAAATAAATTTCTAATCTAGATAGATATATCTGCCTAAGTCAGAAAAAGAATTGAACCTATTCACCCCCCCTCCAGGTGTTTAGAACATCTTGAAACCAATTCTTTCAGAAATTGCTACCACTAGTGCTGATCTAGGGATGGCAAAAGTGGAAAAGTTGAAGGCTAAAGTTATCTCCTGCTTCTTTTGAAAGAAAGTAGGTCATGTGAAGAAGGATTGTCTGGGGTACCAAAAATAGCTCATAAAGAAAGGTAATTCTCATATTTTTGTTCGCTCTGAAATTAATCTAACTGAAGTGTCACCTAATACTTGGTGGTTAGATACTAGTGCAACTATTCACATAAGTAACTTAATGTAGGGATTTCTAACATCTAGATCACAAAATGAAAGTGAACTGTTCATCTACATGGGCGATGGAAACAAAGTTGTTGTTGAGGTCATTGGAGTCTATGGGCTTAAATTAGGGTCTAGTTTTATTTTGGATTTGGAAAAGATTATGTTTGTACCATTGTTTAGACACAATTAAATTTTTATTCCACTATTAGATAGATTTGGTTTCATTGTCACTTTTGGTAATGAAGTATTCAATATCTCTTTTGATTCTAAAATTGTTGGAACATGCTCTTTATTTGATGGCTTATATAAATTAGATTTGAATTCCTCAAGTTATGAATTCGTGCATGTGAATAATAGAGGCACTATTCAAAAATTAATTAATGAGAACTCATATAGATTATGGCATAGGCGATTAGGTCACATCTCGAAAGAGAGAGTAGAGAGGCTTGTGTCTAGTGGAGTTCTATGCCCTTTAGACTACTCAGAATTTGTGATCTGTACACGTTGTGCAAAGAACACATACAAATATTAGGAAGATTGGCGCTAAAAGGATTTTGGGCATCTTAAAGGTGAATCATACAGATATTTGGGTCCATTCCCTACAGCTTCTTGGAATGGTCATGAATATTTTATCAGCTTCATAAAAGACTATACTCGATATGGGTACCTATACTTAATACATGAGAACTCACAATTACTCGACATATTTAAATTCTATAAAGCTAAAGTTGAAAATCAACTAAATAAGAAGATTAAAGTTGTGAGATCTGACCGTGGTGGTGAATACTACGGTAGGAATGATAGGTCAGGTCAATGTCCAGGACCATTTGCCAAATTTCTGGAATAGTGTGGCATCGTTCCTCAGTATATACAAGCAAGGACTCCATGTCAGAATGGTGATGCTGAGAGACCCAACTGCACCTTAAAGGACATGATTATGAGTATGATTACTCATATCTCCCAACCTGAGTCATTATGGGGTGATGCCTTAAAAATCGTAGTCTACCTCCATAATAGGGTGCCCAGTAAACCAGTACCTAAAACCCCATATGTGTTATGGACTGGGAAACTTCCTATTATAAGGCATCTTCATGTTTGGGGTTGTCTAGTTGAAGCTCGACCCTATAGGTCACATGAGAAGAAGTTGGACTCCAGAACCGTTAGTTTCCACTTTGTTGGATACTCTTAGAGGTCTAAAGTCTTCAAATTTTATTGTCCTTCCCCTAAAATTATAATGTAACACCCCACCTATCACATGACATATCACGGTGGGTCCGGCCGGGGCCCACGACGCCATATCTCACAGACAAAGCGAAGGAATCACGTGTGGAAATCAAACTCTACTCGCATCCTTCACTCAATCCATTCTAGCGCAGCATCTTTTATGTTAGCATGAACTCAAACAAGAATGTCCACCTATATAAAAAATCACATTTATATATACTAACACCAGGAATGTATACAACTCACACACCCTGGCCTTATGGCCTTACAAATTCCTCTTTCACAACCACAATTTCATACATCGGCACGCAGGCCGGCCACACACATGAAATCCAACCACGATTCTTCATATAGCCTTCAAGGACTAAGAACACCAGCGAGCCAATCCACGTATTCTTTCCAAACGCAGCACCTGCGATTCATTATCCAAACCAACACAGAAAACAAAGTAACGGTCAGCATTGCTGACCCATTATAACGACCCTACCCCCTACCCGGGGCAGTGGTTCCTTCCTGTATACAGTGCTTCCTTTTTCATCAAGCATCAACAAACATCACCAAATCATATCAAAGGATCATTCTCTTTCTGCCACTATCTAACAAACACATCACATCACAAACGCTGGAGTCCACCAACGCTCCGTGCACTCAGGCACCTTCTTGGCGTACCGGAATCCACCGTCGTACACCGCTGTCTCTCGAGGCGTTAACTTGTTGGTTCATCCCGCCCAAGCCACTCAGAGGTCCATCCTCACAGCATCACAAACAGAGCAGACCGACCCACACTCCGTGGTGTAGCAAGCCGGGTTTATCTAAGCTCCCCAGGCAATGTCTACCCATCGGTCCCCCTCCTAATCCGATCGACCCACACCATGTGGTGCAGCAACCCGGGTTTAACTCGGCTCCCCTAGCATTGCCGCCCATCGATCCCTTCCTTAACTAGATCAACCCACCCTAGTGGTGTAACAGGCCGGTTTATCACGCGCTCCCCAGGCGTGCTACCAATTGATCATCTCATAACCAGGAGCTTCACCAAAGCCTCCTCACAAGCAGTACATCCATACATTCATCACAACAGTAAACCGTTTTGCACATCATCAAAGCCACGGAGTCTTCTCCGGTTTACCCATGAACATCACCAATCCAGACTACCGGTCCAGATGGGCTTCACACAGCATGCCTACGCCGTACTTCATCATTCCGGCTCTAGATGCAGACTCAACAATGGAATCTCTTTCGCGATCCACCTCTTGGTGGAGGATTCCAAGCACATATATAGAGAAAGGACTTCGATGTCCAAGAAGGAGATAGTTACCCTTGAAGATCGCTTCGGCGCCATGAAGTAGCCGGATGGAACTCACCGCCTCGGCTCTGCCTTCACGAAACCGCTCTCGGATCTTCGATCCGCTCTCCACAGCTCCTACAGCAGCTGGAATCTCCTCCCTTCTCTCTCCCTTAGGCCTCTCTTCTTTTTCTCTCTTGGAATGGAAATGAAGAAGAAGAAGAAGAGAATAAGAGGATTTATCCTCCAAATCTCGGCCTTCTAGACACCTGGACAAAGCCCAGCCACTGGATCCAGGAAGAGGGAAACAAACGGCTCAGATCTGGCCAGAAAACCCTGAACACGGCCTGACACGCCCTGTGACACGCCCGTGTCACAGGCCGTGTCCCCCTAAGCGGCAGACAACCGACTCAATCCAACCAGTACACGCCCTGTGACACGCCCGTGTCACGGCCGTGTACCCGACACGCCCTCAGACACGCCCATGTCTGAGGCCGTGTACCTCAACAAAATAATCCCAAATCAACCCGAGACTTCACACGGCCTGGCACACGGCTTGGCACACGCCCGTGTTCATAGCTGTGTGCACCAGGACACGCCCGTGTCCCGCAAACATGCCCCAACCCGAGACATCGAGCTGAGTTCGACGCCCACTGACACGCCCTGTGACACGCCCGTGTCACAGGCCGTGTCCACACGGGAACCCGATACTCGACGATCGTCGCGTAACACTCGTCGAGCATTCGATACGGCATCCGACACGGCCGTGTCCTGGGCCTGTGCCCCATTCTCGACGATGTCGAGCGAAAATCGTCGACACCAAGTCCAATCGTCGACACAACCTCGACACGCCCTGCGACACACGCCCGTGTCGCAGCCGTGTCACCTGACACGCCCTAGGACACGCCCGTGTCCCAGGCCGTGTCACCCAGGCTGAACCCGATTTGCTCAAAATGACCCTCTTGACTTCAGGGTGTTACAATCCTCCCCCCCTTCAAATAATTTCGTCCTCGAAATTTGACTTCAAATAGCCAATTAGGCACAATCATCACCAAAGCGTACACCGCAAATTCTCCGCACACACTACCAAACAGACAACACAACAAACATCCCTAGCTTCCACTTGTGCACATGCCACCACATAAAACCTCAAAACAAAAACAACATGATGGATTGATTTCGTCACAATCACAAGTGCACCAAGCGATTACAGAAATCACCAACTAGAGATATAAACATCATTTACATCAGCCATCTAGTTCGGATTCAGTTCAAAATCAAACAAAGTTTACATACACAACTGTCAGAGCATCGACATGCTTCACCTCACAGTTCACCTCCTCTCAGCCTCCCGATTTTGAAATTCGCGATTTAATGATAAATGAACCGCTCGAGCTGAATTTCACCAACTGAGCTTTGCGGCTCTTGCACTTCCATCGCATGCAAGCGAGGTTGCGTCCGGTGTGCAGATGATTCGGCCACTGCTTTCCCTTTTTCTTCATATGACGCACCTGTCTTTTTCTCACTCCCTGGAGGACATTCCAACAGAATTTTGCGATGTGTCCTTGCTGCCCACATTTATAACAGATACGTGTATCCACACGTCCTGACCCATACGTCGGGGGCGACGAAACAGTCAACGGCGCTGATTCCACCTGTCTAAATCTTTTCTTCTCTTGTCGTCGAAACTCCGATTCTTTCAACTCCGACTTTTCCCTTGCCAGTCTCTTATTCTCTCGTACTCGCTTCATATCCTTCTCCAACGCACGAGCTGTATCGACCAACGCCTGAAAGCCTTGGCTCACGGAACTCGGAAGTGTCAACCTCAATTCATCCCGCAATCCTCCATAAAACCGATTTGTCTTTCGCACTTCCTCCGCAAAGGTCGATCCGCATATCTTCCCAATCTTGTAAACTCGTGTAGGTAGGTATCAACATCTCGCTCACCCTGCACCAAGCTGAGAAACTCATTTTCCATTGCAATTCTCTGTGACACTGGCACATACTTGGCTAAAAAGATCTGGGAGAATTCCTCCATTGAAATCTCCATTAAACCTCGACCTGCCAAGTGGTGCACTTCAATTTCATCCCACCATAATCTCGCCTCTCCTTCCAACAGAAAAGTGGCCATCATCACTTCTGTTCTTCGACCGTCCTGATTGCAGTTAGGATTCGTTTTACTCTTGCCAACCAATCTTCTGCCTGCGTTGTGAAAGCGCTCCACCAAACGTAGGTGGGTGAAAGTGCATAAAACGTGACAATGAGTCGTCACTTGCTTGCGCTTCCACCACCTCGGCAGCATGCTCTTGCCTTCCACCCGGTCTTGCCTGTCCAGCAGTTGTGCTTGTAACACTGCAAGCACTGTCTCCGCCACCACCCGTATGGCCTCTGCCGAGGGAGGCATCGGCGCTTCCACGGTGCTGCACTCTCATCCGACCGCTGAGGCTCAGACGGCCCAGCTCCATCCCTCGCCACCTATCAATGTACAAAACACCATTAAAGTCGTCCAAATCATAACGGTACTGGTACATTGACTACACACGCACGCACATCATGTGCATGACATACATTCCTAGTGGACATTCATGAGTTCAATTATGTTCTCTCCTCCCAAACAATCTAAACCTGGCTCTGATACCACTTTGTAACACCCCCACCTGTCACATGACATATCACGGTGGGTCCGGCCGGGGCCCCATGCCATATCTCACAGACAAAGCGAAGGAATCACGTGTGGAAATCAAACTCTACTCGCATCCTTCACTCAATCCATTCTAGCGCAGCATCTTTTATGTTAGCATGAACTCAAACAAGAATGTCCACCATATATAAAAAATCACATTTATATATACTAACACCAGGAATGTATATACAACTCACACACCCTGGCCTTATGGCCTTACAAATTCCTCTTTCACAACCACAATTTCATACATCGGCACGCAGGCCGGCCACACATGAAATCCAACCACGATTCTTCATATAGCCTTCAAGGACTAAGAACACCAGGCGAGCCAATCCACGTATTCTTTCCAAACCGCAGCACCTGCGATTCATTATCCAAACCAACACAGAAAACAAAGTAACGGTCAGCATTGCTGACCCATTATAACGACCCTACCCCCTACCCGGGGCAGTGGTTCCTTCCCTGTATACAGTGCTTCCTTTTTCATCAAGCATCAACAAACATCACCAAATCATATCAAAGGATCATTCTCTTTCTGCCACTATCTAACAAACACATCACATCACAAACGCTGGAGTCCACCAACGCTCCGTGCACTCAGGGCACCTTCTTGGCGTACCGGAATCCACCGTCGTACACCGCTGTCTCTCGAGGCGTTAACTTGTTGGTTCATCCCGCCCAAGCCACTCAGAGGTCCATCCTCACAGCATCACAAACAGAGCAGACCGACCCACACTCCGTGGTGTAGCAAGCCGGGTTTATCTAAGCTCCCCAGGCAATGTCTACCCATCGTCCCCCTCCTAATCCGATCGACCCACACCATGTGGTGCAGCAACCCAGGTTTAACTCGGCTCCCCTAGCATTGCCGCCCATCGATCCCTTCCTTAACTAGATCAACCCACCTAGTGGTGTAACAGGCCGGGTTTATCACGCGCTCCCCAGGCGTGCTACCAATTGATCATCTCATAACCAGAGCTTCACCAAAGCCTCCTCACAAGCAGTACATCCATACATTCATCACAACAGAAAAACGTTTTGCACATCATCAAAGTCACGGAGTCTTCTCCGGTTTACCCATGAACATCACCAATCCAGACTACCGTCCAGATGGGCTTCACACAGCATGCCTACGCCGTACTTCATCATTCCGGCTCTAGATGCAGACTCAACAAAGGAATCTCTTCCGCGATCCACCTCTTGGTGGAGGATTCCAAGCACATATATAGAGAAAGGACTTCGATGTCCAAGAAGGAGATCGTTACCCTTGAAGATCGCTTCGGCGCCATGAAGTAGCCGGATGGAACTCACCGCCTCGGCTCTGCCTTCACAAAACCGCTCTCGGATCTTCGATCCGCTCTCCGCAGCTCCTACAGCAGCTGGAATCTCCTCCCTTCTCTCTCCCTTAGGCCTCTCTTCTTTTCTCTCTTGGAATGGAAATGAAGAAGAAGAAGAAGAGAATAAGAGGATTTATCCTCCAAATCTCGGCCTTCTAGACACCTGGACAAAGCCCAGCCACTGGATCCAGGAAGAGGGAAACAAACGGCTCAGATCTGGCCAGAAAACCATGAACACGGCCTGCAGCTCAACTGGTGATGAGAGTTGAAAGAACTCCATAGTTAAGCGTGCTCGGGCTGGAGTAGTACTGGGATGGGTGACCTCCTGGGAAGTCCCCGTAGTGCGGGCTTGACTATCGAGTTTACCTCATGAAAGGGAGGCTGTGGCCACCAACAACCCGCCTGTGGATGGAGAGGGGTTGGTGCTTGGGCTGCAGCCCGGTAGCGTCGCCTAGAGCGGAGCCGTGACGCTGTCACGTTGGATCGGCTAGGGGCGTTACAATAAAAAGTGCACTTTTATTGTAACGTCCCTAGCCGATCCAACGTGACAGCGTCACGGCTCCGCTCTAGGCGACGCTACCGGCTGCAGCCCAAGCACCCCAACCCCTCTCCCTCCACAGGCGGGTTGTTGGTGGCCACAGCCTCCCTTTGATGAGGTAAACACGATAGTCAAGCCCGCACTACGGGGACTTCCCAGGAGGTCACCCATCCCAGTACTACTCCAGCCCGAGCACGCTTAACTATGGAGTTCTTTCAACTCTCATCACCAATTGAGCTGCAGATCAATTGGTGATGAGAGTTGAAAGAACTCCATAGTTAAGCGTGCTCGGGCTGGAGTAGTACTGGGATGGGTGACCTCCTGGGAAGTCCTCGTAGTGCGGGCTTGACTATCGTGTTTACCTCATCAAAGGGAGGCTGTGGCCACCAACAACCCGCCTGTGGAGGGAGGGGGTTGGGGTGCTTGGGCTGCAGCCCGGTAGCGTCGCCTAGAGCGGAGCCGTGACGCTGTCACGTTGGATCGGCTAGGGACGTTACATATAATTAAGACAAATAGTGCTAATTTATTGAGGATGTTGAAAGTAGTGGGAGAAATTCAGTCAGAGAGTTTACCTTTGAAGAAGAACATGTAAACACTCCCATGATTTATGTTGGAAGTGGTGAAGTAGATGTACATTTGCAAAATAACCTTTTCATACCTTTGCATGGTGCAAACACATTTCATCTGGATATTGTGTTAAACCCACCAATGCAGTAGAACATGTAAATCCTCCACCACAAGTGCCATTAAGGTGATCCAATAGGGAAAGGAGATCAGCCATATCAGATTACTATGAAGTATATCTTCATGAGCTGAGTTTGTCATAGGATTAGAAGATGACCAAACATCTTTCAATGAGGCCAAACTAAGTGCTCACTTTGCCAAATGGTCAAATGCTATGATAGATGAGATGAAATCCAAGAATGCCAATGATGTTTGGAGTCTAGTAGAATTGCCTAAACGAAAGAAACCATTTGGTTGCAAATGGATATTTAAAACCAAGAAGGATTCTAAAGGCAATGTCGAATGATATTAATCACATATTGTTGCCAAAGGGTTCAGTCAAAGGGAGGGCATTTACTATAAAGAGTCTTTCTCTTTAGTTTCTTTGAAAGACTCTTTTAGGGTCATCATGGCACTCGTGACTCAGTATGATCTAGAGCTTCACCAAATGAATGTTAAAATGGCGTTCCTTAATGGGAATATTCAGTAATAAATCTATATGGTACAGCCATAGGGTTTTTAATTAAACGGTTTAGAACACCTGGTATATAGATTAAAGAAATCCATTAACGGTCTGAAGCAGGCATCACATCAATGGTACATGAAATTTGATAAAGTCATTTCTGGTTTTGGTTTTAAAGAAAGCATCGTTGATCAATATATTTACCATAAAATTAAAGCGGGTATATTTATTTTTTGAGTGCTATATGTAGATGACATTTTATTAGCGAGCAGCGATTTAGAACTCTTACATGAGACCAAGACTTTTCTTTCAAAGAACTTTAAGATGAAAGACCTTGGGGAGGAATGTTTTGTGATGGGCATTCAGATACATCGTGATAGGTCGCATGGTACATTAGGTTTACCACAAAAGTCCTATATCGATAAAGTGCTAAATAAATATGGCATGAAGGGGTGCTCATCTAGTGATACACCTATTTCTAAGGGAGATAAATTATGTTTAGTCCAGTGTCCTAAGAATGATCTTCAGTTAGAGCAAATGAAAGATGTACCTTATGCTTCAGCAGTTGGGAGTCTTATGTATGATCAAGTTTGTACCTGTCCAGATATTGCTTTTGCTACTGGTATGCTTGGCAGGTTTTTGAGCAATCCTGGTATCAACCCTTGGAAGCCTTCCAAGAGGGTGATACGATACCTTCAGAGAATGAAGGATTGCATGCTCACCAACAGGAGATCCAATCTATTGGAGCTGATTGGATACACAGATTCAGGTTTTGAGAGCTTTCTTGATCGCAAGAGGTCCACATCAGGTTTCATCTTCATGATGGCAGGGGGAGCAGTTTCATGGAAAAGTGTCAAGAAGGCACTTGTTGCTTCGTCCACCAAGGAGGCAAAGTTCATCGCTTGTTATAAGTCCTTTAATCAAGCGATATGGCTTAAACTTTTATTTTTGGGCTTCAAGTGATGGATATAGTCTAGAAACCATTAAAGTTGTATTGTGATAACAAAGTTGCAAAGCTTTATTCCAACAACGACAAGAGTTCAACATAGTCAAGGCATATTGATATAAAGTTTCTTATTGTTATGGAAAGGGTTGAGATTTGTCTAGTATCTGTTGAGTACATTAGCACTAAACTCCAGATTGCATATCCGCTCCCTAATGGCTTGCCACATAAAATCTTTTCGGTGTATGTTGCTCATATGGGTGTGACTAGTCCTTCTGATGTGTTGGTTTAGTGGGAGTCTGCAATTTTCTTTGCTTATTTTTAGTTCAATAGACATCTGTGTGCATATTATATTTTGATGATTTTGAGATAAAGTTGTGTTTGCCTTCTTTATGATTTAGTAGTCCTTATATGTTTAAAGTTGGCAGGATTAATTGTTGGACTCATTGGATTCATAAAGAAGAACCAGTTGGAAATAAACATAAACGATCATATATTATGTAATTTCCATGCTAGACATCCCCATTTTGATCTTGTCGTTGAGGGTACTATTATCTGTGATGTTGAAAGTCCTTTCACGACTCGAGGTGATAATGACCACCATGTCCCGTATTTGTAATTTTAATGGATTGGATTGTTTGGAAATGTTGGTCAGGTTTGACGGTTTTATTATAATTTGACATCATAAAGTTTATATATTCTATTTTCAGTATGACCAATTTGGCCCAAGTGGGAGATTGTTAGATAATATCTTGTATGTGGGCCAAATTGGGTCATATATACCATATTCACTGTCTAAAGATTTGACCATACAGGTGACCCAGTAAGTTGTGATCATGGAGGGGTCTGTAAAGAATTTGTGAATCGCGAAAAAAGGGAAACCTAACATAGGAACACTCAACCTATCTGAAACAAAATAAACAATATGCAAACAGAAGATCAAGAATATTGTACTATCAAAAAATCTTTACAGGACGAGGTATATATGACGAGACATGATTTTCTGATGTACCTGATGCAAGCAAAAAGAACAAGTAACAAACAAGACGCACGGTGTCAATGAGAAGCTGCCGACCCTACCGAGCTTCCTATGGAGTCCGCTTAATCCGCCAAGTCGTCAGACCGCAACTTAGCCACGCGGACAACCAGTTATTCCAATGCTAAAAGAGAACTCTATCTGATGATCTGCAAACCGATTGACTTCAAGGTCACCTCATCCCCAGACCGCCGCAAACACTGCAGCTGAACTGAACAAGTCGCCAGAAGCAGACAGCTTATTGAACTGGGAAAGAGTTGTACAAGAGAAAACTGCCCGGTCGCATGTCGCGACCTGCTGCTAACTACCGATTGCTAATAACAGAGTCCGCATTGTCCCTGACCAAAGTCAGAACAAAATCCATGGATTTCTAGCTCTATTTGCACAACCTGCACAATACAAACTGGTCAACTCTTCAAACCACGCAAACACAAAAAAATTATTCACAGTAACCACCTGAGCTCACTTACTGTTCATGTAGATGTTTATTGAGGTGACTGGGGTCCTATTTATAGGCAGGGAGAGGAGTGTGAGCACCGCCATAGCTGATAGGATCACTACCCTATCTCACGGCTAGCACTGAGTCAAATTGCGTTATTGCCAAAGCAATTACAGACTTGGTCGCCATACATGTGGACACTGCCGATACCACACCATTCCATGCTCTACTGCGGACAATGCTTCAGTCCGCACATCCCGAGCTCGTAACCAGAGCATAAGGCTGACAACTACTGAGCTCAGTGGGCTAAGAGCCAGTCCACGCAACCCGCGCGATCTCCCGGACTGAACAATCCTGGACATGGTGCTGATCCAGACCAAGTCCACACCACCGCCCACCCCTGGTGTGAACCTAGAACCAGCAGATACAAGGGCCAGTGTGCACAAACCGTCGGACACTAAGGCTCTATTTGTTTGGGCGTTTCGGAGCTCCGTTTTGGGCAAACGCCGCCGGAAGGCGGGTAAACAAATGAACCTCCGGCGGCGTTTGCTCCGTTTCCACCCGCCCGCCTTGAGAAACGTCCCAAAAGGCTCCGTTTGGAGCAACCACCTCCCCCCTCCATTTCGAACACTCCGTTTCCACCCGCCGGATCGATCTGCCACCGCCGAAACAAATGAAGCCTAAGACCGGCCTGCACTAACCAGCAAACTTTATAGTTCCCACCAACCGCGCCACCAGAGCAAGACCAAGGCACACGTTATGCCAATTTCCCGAGCTCCAGTTCATTCTGCAACCCAAACTCACTGAATTCAATATGAGTCCACATCATGTCGGTCTTAGCAAACTCCGTGGCTAGACAAGCTATCCGTCTGGTTACCATCTGGGAATAACCAGTCTGCTGACCACAAGCCGACCTGGCTAGCCATTATTTCTGTTCAAATAGACTGTCGGAATAGACCGCCCATGTCGCCAAAGAACAAGCTGACTGCAACACCTTTGCCGACCTGGCTAGCCACCAGTCATGTCCGCACCGGCCGCGCGAACAGGTCCCCCAGGCCGCCCAGGTCACCACTTTCACTTCATATTTTTCAACACTCTTCCTTGAAGTAAGAAGTGTAGACCAGCTCCAGTAGTCCCCATAACCATGTACATGGCCCCTCCGATAGTGCCTTCGAGAATATGTCCATGACATAGTCCTCACTTCGCATATCAAAAACATAAGGAATCCCTCTAACACCTCCCGAAAGGAGTAATGCTTCCCTCTTCCTTCTTCTTCAACTTCAACCTCCACTTGTACGTCACAGGAGTAATACCAATGACCTTGGGCACATGGTCTCAAGCCTTGTTTCCTCTAAGGGCAGTCACCTCCTCATCCTTGGCATTATCCACCTCCTTGACTCTAATGGTGTCTTCACAGCTAGAAGGCACTTATTAGACAAGAGGGCCTGCAGAGAAATAAAAGACCGAGCTCACTGCATTCCCTTCGCTATATCGACTGGTGGGTTGATGATCCTATTCGACCTCAAAAGAGCCTAATCATGGCTAACCACCTCTACTAATCCTTCTGAACCAGCTCAGTTCCCGAGAAAACCTAGAGCATCACTCACCTTGCTTCCTAAATAAGAATCTTCCACCATGGAACTAGAAGCAACTAAAACATCACTCCCCCTACTTCCGAAACAAGAAGCCTCTGCCATAGAAATAGAATCACCTGGAACATCGCTCCCCCTGCTTCATAAACCAGAAGCATCTGCCCCGAACCTAGAAGCACTTGGAGCATCACTCCCCCTTCGTCCTGAATTAGAAGCCTTCGCCCTGGAGATAGAATAACCTGGAGCTCCTGGTGATACAGGCAGCTTAACAAAAGATCCACAACAGCCTCCTCCTGCCTACTATCTGACCTATTCTCCTTTAGCTCCACATATGAGCTACCTCCATACGATGTTAGTTTATCAAAGACGATGTCTTTGGATACGATGAACATCTTCTTCACAGGATCCATACACTTTCATCCCTTCTTCCACTCATCATAGACCATGAAAATATGCTTCCTCGCTTTTATATCTGGCTTAGTCCTGAGAGCATCCGGGACGTGTACATAGCAGGTCGACCATAACACCCGAAGGTGTTCCATGCTGGGATTCTCCTTGAACATCAGCTCACGAGGAGTCTTCATGTTGATCAGACTTAGAGGCATCTGATTGATGATATATGCTGTATAAGCCATTCCTTCTACCTAAAAGGCCCTAGGAATGCCTTTGATATAAAGCCAATAGTTGCACGTCTCCATCAAATGATGTATCTTTCGCTCTTCTACTCCATTTTATTATGGAGTATGCGCACAAGAAAGCTCTTTCAGTATTCCATGATTCCCACAAAAGATAGAGAACATAGTTGAAATAAATTCACCTCCATTGTCCGTTCTGAACTTCTTGATCTACAGGACAAGCCGACCCTCCACTAGCTCCTTGAACTCCACAAAAAACGGGATCGCATCTGACTTCTCCTTCATTAAATACACCCACATGTACCTCGTGTAGTCATCAATCAACAACAGCATGTATCTACTACCTCCAAGACTAGCGGTGACTGTAGGTCCCAACACCTCACCATGGATACACTACAATGGTGTTGTACACCTGGTATGTGACTTATCAAATATGAAGCGATGAGCCTCACCATATTGACATCTCGTGTAAACATGACCATTTCCATAGGATGATAACCTAGGCAATCCTTTCACAAGGCTTCTTACTTCCATTGCTTTCAACTTGTCCATTCAAATGTGTCCCAGTCTTTCATACCAAAAAGATGCACTATCATTTGCCCTCATTCGATCAACATAGGAACTTGTTGATAGCCCAACTAAGTCCTTATCCTTACTCCCTATATGAGTAACATTTACCGACTTATTTTTAACCTTACAGACCAAGTGGTCAGGCTAGTTGCAGTTATAGCACCTTGGCCCTTACTTCCTCTTCCAATCACGCTTAGGAGATACACTCCTCTCTTACTAATATGAAGTAGAAGGACCATCACCAACAACTGACTTCTTCTTCTTGTCCCATCTCCTTTTCTTCCCTGAGAAGAACACCTCACCATCTTCTCTAGAGATGGTGACTCCAGACATCAAACTTGCTAAGATCTCCTGCAAAGCCAGCAGGTTCTCCAGCTCCAGCAAAGACAGCTGAGTAACCCAGCCTTTAATAGAAGTGACAAAGGACACATACTCCTTCCACAAACCGCGGATTATGTTCTTCTTCAGCTTCGCTTCTGAAATTGGCTCATCAGAATCTAACGCTGAAATCTCAGCGCACAAATTCTTCAACTTCAGGAAGAATGTTGAGATGAACAAATCTCCATGAGCGGCCCTTGACAACTCATTCTCCATGAATTAGAGTCGAGCAACATTCTTACTGTTAAACAAACCATCGAGGGAAGTCCAAATCTTTGCAGTTGACCGACATCTGATGATGTGGTCGAAGAGTTCTGGTGAGATAGTCCGCTTGAGACTAGACTCCGTCTTCGCTTTTATCTTCCTCCAAGCTTTCACTGCTTTAGAATTTCTAGTAGCAGCAGTAACTTCTTGCATATCATCTCCGCAGACGACCTCCCATAGGTCGTCGCCCAGAAGATAGCTTTCCATACATGACTTCCACTTCTTAAAGTTAGTCGATGTAAGAAGATAAATTCCAAGACCCCATGCAAGTCCTCCTTCCATTGGACTATCCTTGGTTCACTTAGACTTCTAGAAGCAATAAAGCAAACTATCGGTTGATCGTTGATCAAGCCTCTGTTCCCTCTGATACCATGTAAAGAATTTGCGAATCATGAAAAATGGGTAACCAGGTGCAGAAACACTCAACCTATCTAAAGCCAAATGAAACAGATGCAAACAGAAGAGTAATAATATTGTACTATCAAAAAATCTTTACAGGGCGAGACATGCATGACGAGACATGATTCACTGATGTACCCAATGGAAGCAAAAAGAATAAGTAACAAACAAGCCGCGCGTTCTCAGTGGGAAGTCGCCGACCCTGCCGAGTTGCATGTGGAGTCCGCTTAAGCTGCCAAGTGCCAGACCGCAACCTAGCCACGCGGACAACCCGTTATTCTAATGCTGAAAAAGAACCCTGTCCGATGATCTAAAAGCGGCCAGACCACAAGGTATCTTAGCCGCTAGACCGCCGTGAACACTGCTGCCGAACTGAACAAGCCACCAGAAGCGAAGAACTTATTTAATTGGGAAAGAGTTGCAGTAGAGAAAACTGTCTGGTCGAAAGCTGCGTCCAGCTGCTAACCACTGGTTGCTAACTGTAGAGTCTGCACTGTCCATGATCGAAGTCAAAGCTAAATCCCTGGCTTTCCAGCGCTATCCACACAACCTGCACAGTACAAATTGATCAACTCTTCAAACCACGCGAACATAAAAAACTTGTCCGCAACAACCACCCAAGCTCACTTACTGTTCATTCAAATGTTTATTGGTGTGATAAGGGTCCCTATTTATTGGCACAGAGAGGAGTTTGATCACCGCCCAAGCTGATAGGATCACCATCCTATCTCACGATGAGCATTGAGAGAAACTGCCTTGTTGCCAAAGCAATGCCACACTTGGTCACCACAAATTTGGACACTGTGGATACCGTCCTAGTCCGCCCGCCACTGCAGACACTACTTCAGTCTGCACACCCCGAGCTCGTAACAAGAGCACAAGGATGACTGCTACCGCGCTCGATGGACAAAGAACCAGTCCGCGCAACCCGGGCGATCTCCCATACTGGGAAATCCTAGACTTGGTGTTGATCTAGACAAAGTCCATACCACCGGCAATCCCTGGTGCGAACCTAGCGTCAACGAATACAAGGTCCAATCTACAAAAACCGGCAGACACCAACACCAGTCCGCACTATCTGGCGAACTCTGTGCTTACCAACAACCAAGATACCAGAGCAAGACCAAGGCACACGCCTTGCCGATCTTCCAAGCTTTAGTTTAGTCCGCAACCTGGACTCAGCGAACTCTATACAAGTCCATAACACGTCGGTCCTGGCGAACTCTGCGGATAGACAAGCTATCTGCCCGGTTACTATCTGGGAACAACCTGCCTGCTAAACACAAGTCGACCTGGATATCCTCCATTTATGTCCACATAGACCGCCCGAACAGACCGCCCATGTCGCCAGAAAATAAGTTGATTGCAACACCTTTGCCGAACTGGCTAGCCGCCAGTCCTATCCGCACAAGCTACCTAGGTCGCCACTTTCACTTCATAATTTTCAACAGGGTCTAGTCGCGTTTCTGTTGCGCCTTTGCCAAGGGAGCAGGTGGATATAATTGTGGGCTTAACTTAGTTACGTGTAGAACTTGAGTTAAGTTAATCGTAACCCTTAGGATACAGTTATATATAAGGCTTGGGTGTGGTTCCCCATCATAACCTAAGATCACTTTCTCTCTTGAAATCACGTCGGTTGAGAGTATCAGGAAAAGGGGCTTAGGTTTCCGGAGGAAGAACTCCCCCCCCCCCCCCCGATTGGGCCTCATTTGAGTCCGACTGAATTGGACTGAAGTTTGGCTCTTTCAGAAATACCCCTGTTTGTGCATAAAACAAATTGCACTCCCGTCTCTCGAAAATAACCCCTCTCGCGAAAACCTCCTCACTTCAGGCCGATGAATCCGGAGTGTCTCATTATCCTCTCATTCTCCTCTCCGGAGGCGGTTAATCTCCGGGAAATCCATCTACAATCACGTTCTCCTTCTCCGGCGCCCAAATCTCTAATACGGCGCCCCGAATCTCTTCTCCGACACCCTAGATCTCTTCTTTGTCTCTCTTCTCCGACGAATCGATGATTAGGCTGAATCTCGTGGTTCGACTTTTACGTGATTATCTCTTCTTCCCCCACGCCGACTGAAGCTGCCCTAGATCCCCAATCTCCTCACTACCAGACGGAAGCCGCCACCTCCAGCGATCATTTCCATTGCGGATTACCTCCGGGGACTCCAACAGAGGTTCTCCATCTCAGCATCAAATGTTCTTCTCCTCCATGTGAAAGTTTAGAGTACTGAAGTAACCCTTCTTCTTCTTATCTTCTTCATTGCTCTATTACGCATCACCATTATCCCTCTTCCCCCACACCGACTGAAGCCACCCTACCTCCTCAATCTCCTCACTCCCGGACGGAAGCCCCCGCTCTCCCTCAAGAATGATTTCTCCACTTTCCCGTGGAAACTCCTAGTGTCATTTAGAGAATTAAATAGAGAAGCATACTTTCTATTTCCATGTTTTTCAAGGACAAACACGCCCAAGCTATAACCAAAGAATATAATAATTCAAGCAGAAAATCAATTTATTAATTTTACAAATAAGCCAAGAAAAATCATACAAAATGAAGAAAAGTTATGACCTGCAGATATGCCCCTCCACTGTAAAATCTGAAATAAATTGTAAAATATCATCCACATGCTGAAATTTTACAGGATGTTTAAAATGGATCAATTCACTATTTTTCCGCACAATTTCACCTTGGGAACAACAATACAAGCAGATATGGTGTAATAAAAATCGAGACCATTTCCTAGCAACATCATTCCTATGTACTGCATATAAGAAGCGCAAGCATCACTGATAAAGAGATCATATCCCTAAAATGCATTTTTCATGAAATTGGCACTAGCATAAAATAAAACGAAAATAATAACTGATGGGGAGATATGAGAGAAAAGTAGAAAGAGAAAAGAAGCAAAAAACTAGCTGACCTCGAGGCCGCGACAGTCCTCCTCCACAAGCCCCATGAATGTCTCGTCCGCTCCAGAGCCATTCTCCCCCAAGAAATCTCCATCTACAGCACTCTGCGCGCAATGGTCAGCCACGTGATTCGCATCGCATCCCACATGATGGAATCAGACAACTGCGAACTCGCATCGTGTCTTCCCTAAAATGCATCTTTCAGGGGATATATAAATCATGTGAATCAAAGAGCTGGATAAGAATTGCAATTTCTATGATTAGACATAAACTTAATCCTAACCATGTGCATCATCAGAGCCATGCTGCATTTGCTCTTTTATTTAAATGGAATCAGGATTTTTTTCTTGTCTATTGTTATTTTCAGCTATGTTACATGTTTATGTAATTATTGTCAGAGTAATCTTATTCTGTTCTTATTCATGCTTCATGGAAATAAAAGATACAATATGCATTGTCATGGCCAACGAGTCGTGCGAAGAACCTAAGATTAGGATGAACAAGGTTGTGAGATCAAATCTTAGAGTGAGACTTGGTGATGTAGTTTCAGTACACTAATGCCAGGAGGTCAAAGTTGGTTTCATAATTATTTAGCTTGGATATATTTTTATACTGTTAAAACCAATCTATAAGCATGTCCAATGTGAAAATACAGACATACATTAAGATAAATATAAGTGTGTGTTTTCCAGAGATCTTCTTCCCAAGCATATCAAGCACAACAACTTAACACATATGTATGTGCTTCTCGTACCTTTTCTTTTAGACGTATTAACTACACGAATCACGATTACTCTGCCTTTCTTATATGCGCTTTCTTTGTGATTCAAATAAAAATGGAAACCACATGTTGCACTATCTATTTTTCAATGCATTTATATTGTTTTCTCTAGCCTATAGATCATGAGTTTTTTTATTGTTCTCAGTATCACAGTATGTGGTGATTTTTTGAGGATTTATGACAAAAGTTCATTTGTTAAACACATATACCTAGTTTTATTATTAAATCTCATTCTTATTGACCTGAATTCTTCATCCAATAATAATTTGCATATTATAATTATATGCCAATATTTACAATCCAACACAGCCAGCTCTTGTATGAGTAATGTTTCACTCCCCCAAATAATTCTATAATAACTAATCATGGTTGATTTTGCTGCTTGGGGATGAAGTGTGCATTACAGAAATCATGATTACATGAAGTGTTTTTTGCATCATCATTGTGTTGTATGTAATTTTGCTAAATATGTGTTGCATAAGCTCTGAAACTGTTGCTAGAGATATGACATGTTAAGATACAACAACATGATTAATTCAGACCCTTTGCCTTCCCATGATCGTGGTTTCCATTTCACTGAAAACCTTACATTTCATTAGATTCTCGTTACTTAATCATGATTTATATTATAACTTGGTGTTGAATTTTAGTTTAATCATAATTTATATTATGATAGGGGAAAGGTTTGCTAGAGCATTTTAATAAGAGCAGAGCCACACCCTATAGGGCCCGTCATTGGCAGAAGAAGGTACACAATGTCTATTTCGTGAAATTTAATTTTCGTTGTTAATTGAATTTTGAGAAAACTTGTTGATTTTGGATTATTGTGGCTTTGTTTGTTAGGGCTTCTTTGATCTAGATAGTCTTCGTTCTTCTTCCTCTCGCCACTGACTTTACCTGATCAATCCCAGATTGTCTGTCTGTTAGTCATCATCGCTAATGAACGATGTTGACCTTGTGCTACGAGTGTAAGACCCCCCCCCCCTCCTTTTTTTAAATACTGCGGAGTCTTAGGCCCAGAACCGCCACTTTGCGGTGACACCATCATGCCCGGGAAGGTCGTCACTACAAAGCGCCAATCCTGCTGGCCATATCGATAACAGAATAGTAGCAAAAGTATGGGAGTACATGAAATTAGAACTCTAACATATGTCCACAAAATCACATATTAAGAAATAATCCTCCACGAAGGGAGAGTCCACAACAAAAATAATAAAAGTTCTGGAAATAGGGCTCATGCTCGATACATCAAGTCCTTACTATAATTCACTCATCGCGGAAGCGAATCTATAACAACTACTAGCGAATGGGACTCACAGTCCCAGCTGTCTAAACTCCAGTGCTAGACTGTCCCATCTCTAAGTGTGCCGAACTCCGGGGCTGCACCTCCAAGCTGGGCTCTACGATCCCCTAAAATGATTTGGACCGAAAACCATTAGTCTAATGACTAAGTCATATAATCCCCCACCCCTCCCCATGGCTCCTAGGCACCGTGCGGAGAGGAGTAAAGGGAAGCTCTAAAGGTGGAGAATAAACAAAGCAGGTGATGGTGGAACTATTCTAGCATGAGTATATAAACAGAGCTTGTATATGTAAGCAATAGTATATGAAAGGTAAACAAAGAAACATGTAAACCTAACTTATATTAATGCCCATACAAACTTATAAGTTAAGGGGTCTTTTGCAAGGATCCCATCGTATAAAAAGTCTCATACCGATTTATACGCTGGGGTGTTGATTTTCAAGAAAGCAATATATATATCCATAGAATAATAACCTTAAATTATAAGCACGCTCACGCAAGCTTATAAACTAAGGGGTCGTTTCGCAGGGCCTATTGTATAAAGCGTCCCATACCACTTTATACAATAGGTATCATGGGTTATATACAACGATGATGCTATGTCATGCAAGTATGCCATGATGTAAACATGCAAGTGCAACACACCCACCCGACTCTGTGCACACAAACCTTTAGTTCCACCTTTTTATTGCCTAACCTCCCAGGATACCTCTATAGTGGCAAACAGAAGCGGTGCATTGGGCCTCGCCCACCTCTAAACAGGTAATTGCTCTATTAGTCTGACCTATCATATGCCTCAATGATGGTGCACTAAGCGGAGCTCCTGCGTACTCTTACCGGCAAGTCCACCGGGCTTAACTTGGCGAAGTGCAAAACCACACTTGCTGAGTCAACATATTAGCGTCGGCGCATCGACCCTCCAATACCGAAGACCCACCACCTTATAATTCATGCACATGCAATCTTAATGTATCAGCCACCGAGCCAAAGCTCCCCAGACTATCCCGTCCGTCACAACGAACAACCAAGCCAAAGCTCCCCGGACTATCCCGTCTGTCACAACCAACCACCGAGCCAAGGCTTGCTGGACTATCCTGTCCGTCACAACCAAAAACCGAGCCAAGGCTCGACGGGCTAGCCTGCCCATCAACAAAACCACAGAGCCTACTGCCCGTGTGACCCAACCTAACTTCTCGAGACATTGAGATGAGTGAAAGTGAACCCCTAGTTGTACTAGTTACTCTTGTAGTTTATTTTGACTATAGTTTAAGTTAGCCAAGGACTGCCCAAGGCATACCCCATGAATGGGTTCTCGAGGGCACTAGGAACTAGGATGGGCAGAAGCCCAAAGCTCCCTTTCCCAAGCCACTTACTATTATAGTTTAATACTCGATTCCCAATCCCTTTTATATTACTCTAGATCTTACCCTAGTGTGTTTTGACCCTCTCTCTCCCCCACAGGAAAGACGATCTTTCGTCGATCCCGAGCACCACCTAAACCTAGTCGACCCAACACTCTGCTCATCCCAACTTCCATTGACATACTCAATTTTGCTTTACCCAAACCAGCAAGCCACTAACCCCAATCCATATGCCCAATTCAATTGCTATCAGACTACCTGCATTCTTATTACATGTAGACAGCCTATGCTCATTGACGTACATGATAGGAGTTACTCCAAATATTCATCCAATAACCCTAAGATAATTAATGGGGGCCTATCATGACATATTCAGTCGAAATCCAGAAAGTTGGAATTTTCCTAATTAAACAGATATTTTATTTATTTTCACTAAAAATCCAATTGCCCTAGTTTTGAATATGAAGTGGCTTTTATATTCATGCAAAATGCTCCACAAAATTATGATAAATACTAGGCAACTAATAGATAGTAAATTCAAATCTCCCAACTTATTTTGCAAGGTGTAGGCCTCTGATCCAAAATTTTAAATGTAAACACATATTTATCAATTAAAGAAACAAGTGTTGCAAATAACATCCAAATATTATGGAAAAAATTCAAGCATGACTAAAATGTCATAAAAACACTCCTGACCAAGTTTCTAAATTTTTCGGTCAATAGTGAACTCTAATTTTAATTTTGATCAATATCCCTCTTTCATAAATTAAAGAAATAACTACAGAAGTTTTACACCTAAAAATTATGATAAAATTTCCTCATGAGTATATTTACCTAAGAATACCACCAAATAAGTTTCTTAATTTTCTAACATGCATTGAGCTCTAATTCTATTATTGAACATATTTACATATTTATAAGCTTGTGAGGTAAGTACTAAAAATATACATTTAAAAATTATAACAAAATTTGGGTATGCGCATAATGATCTAAAACTTCCTCTTCCCAATTTTTTTATAATTTTCTAGTGAACAATAAGATCATAATAAGCAAATGTATACCAAGGGCTAATACATGTGCTACAAAGTAGGTACTAAAATTATTTTTTCAAAACTTCAAATAAAATTACCAGAGTCTCATGATAACCCTAAGACTACACTATCCAAGTTTCGCCACTTTTCACAAAGTTTTAATGAGCTAACTTGTATGTAATATTTTGTGCCCTAAAGTAGGGTTAGGGTTTTGAGGGGTTCAACAACCTCTAAATTCCATAATATTTCTACCAAAGGACCTTGTCTACACTAGAGTCTTCTCCACCAAGTTTCAAGTCATTTCAAGGACACTTGACCCCTTGATCATCAAACCCTAGTTTTGCACACATAGGACCTACCCTAGTGTTCTAGTGCTCCTCCCTTCAACTTCCACCCAATATCAGTGGATGCGGTATTTTGTGTGCTATTATGGCTGAGTGCCAAGATCGATCACCTTGGATGTGGTTGGCCAGCTCAAGAGCACTTAGAGCACTTAGCCCTAATTTGACCTAAAAGGGTCAACCTTGGGCTACACATTTACCCTATCAAATCAAACCCAAAAGGGGTGAAATATGTTACTAGAGCCCTATAATATTCACCAAGATCACCCACCAAAAGTTTCGGGGTTTTTGAGGTGTTTAAGATGCCTAATTAATTTGTACATGATTTATTAAATTTTTCCAAAAACTATAGAAAACTTATCTCCAAAAATTCCCATTTTTGGTCAGGCCTAGGTATAGGTTAGAATGACTTCCTGTCCAAATTTCAAGTCATTTGGACAAGAGATGAAGTGGGGGCACTCATTTTAGTCTCTGACTAACCCTAGGTATAGAACACCCAAAATCAGTGCCCTGGTCAAACCAGACATCCAAATTAGTTCAAACCAATTTTAAATTAAAGTACACCACTAGGCATACAACTTTGATGTTTGCCATTTTTTAACTAGAGGTCTCTAGGTATTTGTAATAATTAAAAACATTGAATACATTTCCTATGACTGAAATCAAATGAAATGAATATTATCCTATGATTTAAAATAAATCAGCACGAATCTTGGCGCAAAGATGAACGACATCTGGCCATCTTCTCCAGCGCGCCAACAGCCAAGATCCTCCTGACCTGGAGCAGATTCTAGCCGCCACAGCTGGCCACCCGGCCACGTCCCTAGCCTGCCACCACCACCACAACCTCCGCCGAGGTGGTGGATATCGCCAGGCGACGGCACAGTCGCCTGAGCGGCGGATTTCGCCGATCCCGATAGGTTGATTTTTCACAGAAAAATTATGAAAACGCCTTTCCGGATCGGACTCAGTTGAGCCCGATTATCATCCCTAATGATCCCTATGATCTACCCACAGAGAGAGGAGAAGGGGAGGACCTTATTGGAGGCTTGAAGTCTCGTTGATCGCCAGGTTGCCATTGTGGTGGTGCCGCCGATCGGGTTTCTGCAATAGACAGTGGAATGACTCGTCTCCTTCAGGTGAAGTGTGTAAACGACTCCCTTGAGCACAGTGGTGCTTTTAAGATCATCAAAGGGGGAAGAGGAAGGGCCAAGCACCAATGGCCATAAATGTCCTTCAATGAAGCTTTCGTCCAAGTGGTGGGGGTGGGGGTGAACCTAGCTTGGAGTGGCCAAAAAATAGCTGGAAACTCCTCCTTTTCCCCATAGGAGTTGAATCCAGCCATCAAAGGTGGCCCTTGACCTCCTTATGCCATGAATGGCTTCTTCCTCCCCCTTTCTCTCTCCTCTATTAAGGGTTAAGGCAAGCTCTATCTCTCTCTCTCTCCTAGTCATCAAAGTTGACTTGCTCATCCCTTTAGCCTATTTTCAGACCAATAAATCATACAATCATATAATTAGGAGGTGGTTAGCCCAAATGGAAAAGGGCTTGAGCTTGGGTTAGCCCATTTGAGCTTAGTTTGACCTAACCTAGAGTAGGGTTGACCTTAGTCAATTTGACCTTTTGGGTTGACCCCAATGGGTCCTTGGTGACCCATTGGACTCCCCTGAGGTCTAGGTAGGGCTGGGTAGAGTTAACTTGGCACTTTGGGGTCACTTAACCCTTAGGAAGTGTACTTTGACCAAATTATGGCTAGAGTTGACTTTAGTCTACATGACCATTTGGGTGGACCCCAAGGGATCTTTGGAGACTCATTGACTTCACCCTAGGTCTAGGAAGACCTAAGTAGGGTTGGTTGGGCTCCTTAGGGGCACATTGCCATTAGTAAGGGTACCTTGCCTAGTTTAGGACTAGGATGATCCTAGGTCAACTTGGCCTCCCAGAGTTGACTCCAATGAACCCTTAGGGCTCTAATGGAGCTTCCAATAGGTTGGTGAGGTTGTGATGAGGTCTTGGAGTCATGGTGAAGCACCATGATCATCCTAACCTAGTGTTTAGAAATCTACTTTTTGCATACCATATTGATCTCACCTACATTCCTAGGTTCATTTGGTCTTCCTAGGACTTTGTCATGACCTAGTCATGACAAAACCACTCCTAGGGATAGAGTTGTCTGAGAGATGTTACAAATCCCAATATTTAAACAAAAACTTCGTCCTCGAAATTCGAGTTAGGCCTACGGGGTTTCAAGTATGAAAAATAAAATGTAACATCCCGAGAGGTTGTAAGGAATACCTGACTAAAAAGTTCTGAGTACCTTTGTTGCATCAAGTCCTGTGGCTCCCAAGTGTGCTCATCTTGCACATGATTCCTCCATAAGACCTTGACCAACGAGACCTTTTTGCGTCGCAAGGCCCACATCCCAGTATCCTCTATCCAAATCGGCTCCAGGTGCACCGATCGATCGGAAGCTATAGTCCCATCTGTAGTCGTGATCTGCTGCTCCGGCCGAAGTAGAGCTCTCCTCATGGAGGAGAAGTGGAAAACGTCATGCAGGCCCTCTAGTTTGGGTGGCAGCTCCAGCCTGTATGCTAAGGGACCGATCCGCTCCAGGATCTTGCAATGCCCCATATATCTCGGGCTGAGCATCTTCTTCTGACCACGCACCCAGGAAACTCCATGAATCGGTCGGATCTTCACGAATACCTAGTCTCTAACCTGGAACTCTACCCGACGATGTCTCGCATCGTAATACTTGGCTTGTCTGCTCTGTGCCTCCAGCATCCGGTCCCTTATTAACCTCACCCGAGCCTCGGTGTTCTCAATAAACTCCGAGCCCAGCACCTTCGAGTCCTCGTCCTGTATCCATGACAGCGGAGTCCTACACCTTCATCTGTATAGGGCCTCATAATGGGCCATCCCTATGCTTGACTGGTTGTTTTTATTATATGAGAACTCGACCAGTGGCAACAACTTCTCCTAAGGCTCTCTGCAGTCCAGAATGCATAGGCGAAGTAGATCCTCCAAAGTCCGATTGGTGGGCTCTGTCTACCCGCCTGTCTAAGGGTGGAAGGCTATACTAAATGTCAGCCGAGTGCCCAAGTAGGTATGCACTAATCGCCACTGCCTGGACATAAACCGCCCATCCCGATCCGATACGATCGTCCTGGGCATGCCGTGATAATGAACGAACTGCTCGACAAACTTCCACACCAGCATACCAACCGAGTCATCCTTCCTGATCGTAATAAATCTGGCTACGTTTGTCAGCCGGTCGATGATTACCCAGATCGAATCGTTACCTATCCGCGATCGGGGAAGCCCATGTATGAAGTCCATCGCGATATCATCGAACTTCCACTCCGGCACCGGGACTAGTGGCAATAATCCTGCGGGGTTCCTGCACTCTGCCTTCACCAGTTGGCATGTCTCGCAGTTGGTCACGAAATAGGTGATATCCTTCTTCATGCCTGGCTAGTACATGGTCTTCTTCAGATCTGCAGTCATCTTCGTAACTCCCGGGTGTACCGAATACCGGATACATTGGGCTTCCGTCATGACCTCATCCCGTACCTGGCATCCCTCTGGTATATAAACACATCCTCTGAAGCATACCAGACCATCCCTCAGTGTGTAATCTCGAGCAGTGCCTACCTCCAAGGCCCGGAATATCGGCTCCAGCTTGGCGTCCTGCCTCTGCCCATCTCTGACTTTTTCTCCAATGTGATCTGTGGTGCTCATTGTGGCTAAATACTCCTCATAGAGCTCATGGTCATCAGACGACACCAGCGTGATATGCATATCTTCTAATCTCTGCACCAAATCCATAGACATAATCTGGGGCTCCGCTCCAAAGGTGGCAGTTGTCCGACTCAGCGCATCAGCCACCATTTTCTCCTTCCCTAGGTGGTAGTGCATCTCATACTAGTAATCTACTAGAAACTCCACCAATCGCCTCTGCCTGATATTCAGCTCCTTCTGCGTGTCCACGTACTCCAAATTTTTGTGATCAGAGTATATGTTGCAGTGGACACCATAGAGGTAGTGCCGCTAGACCTTCAGGGCAAACACGACCGCTCTCATCTCCAAGTCATGAGCAGGGTAGTTCTGCTCATGCTTCTTCAACTGGCGGGAAGCGTAAGCAATCATGTGGCCTTTCTGCATCAGCACTGCACCCATGACCTTGTAGGAAGTGTCGGTGTAGACCTGGAATCTTTTTTTCCCCGAACGAAGGGCAAGGATAGGAGACGAGGTGAGTCGATCCTTCAGCTCCTGAAAAGCCGTCTCGCACTACGGGGTCCAGACAAAGGTCACATCCTTCCTCGTCAGGGATGTGAGTGGGAGGGAAATTCGAGAGAATCCCTCGATGAACTTCCGGTAATGACCGACAAGTCCTAGAAAACTTCGCACGTATGTGGCCGTCTTTAGTGGCGGCCAATCCCGAACTGCCTGAAACTTAGCCGGGTCCACTGCCAACCCGGCTCCACTGATAATGTGGCCTAGGAAGGGCACCTCCTTCAACCAAAACTAGCACTTGCAGAACTTCGCATAAAGACGGTGCTCCCGCAGTGTCTCTAAAGTCTGTGTCAGATGTCGTGCATGCTCCTCCTCTATCCTCGAATAAATGAGGATGTCGTCAATAAACACGATGATGAACACACCCAGATTAGCCTCGAACACCTGGTTCATGAGGCTCATGAATGCCTACGGTGCATTCGTGAGCCCGAAGGGCATTACAGTAAACTCGAACAACCCAAATCTGCTACTGAAGGCAGTCTTCAGAATGTCCTCCTCCTGAATCCGCAGCTGGTAGTAGCCCGACCTCAAATCTAGTTTCGAAAATAAATGCGCCCCCTCCAGTTGGTCAAACAGCTCATCTATCCTCGGCAGTGGATAGGTATTCCGGACTGTCAGTCTGTTCAGTGCTCGGTAGTCGATGCACAATCTGAGTGTCTCGTCCTTCTTCTTGATGAATAGCACCGGGGCTCCCGACGGTGAAGAGCTCAACCGGACAAATCCGGCTTCCAAAAGCTCCTGCAGTTGGCTTCGAAACTCCGCCAACTCCTTCGGGGTCATCCGGTAAGGAGCTCTAGATGCCAGTTTATGCCCCGGCATGAGCTGTATCTGCAAGTCCTTCTCCCAGTGTGGGAGTAGCCCTGATAGCTTCTATGGGAATACGTCAGCAAAATCCTGCACCACCAGGATACTAAAGATGGAATCCTTGGCCTTGACCATCTCAAACAGCACTTCATAGACCTCTTCTCCATGTAGGTGGGCCTTGACGACCTGCATTAATGATAACAAGAGAGGGGTGGTAGGTCTAATACCTTTGTTGATGACATAGGAATCCCAATGCCTCAAGGTGATCCTCTTTGATAGGCAGTCGATCTTAGCATGGTTCCAATGCAACCATGTCATGCCCAGGATCAGATCATAGGATGTCATCCTTAGGATCATCACTGGTGCTTCAAATGCCTTTCCGCCGATCATCGCCTCCATGTTTTAGTGGGTATAGGCAAATAGCTATGATCCGTCGGGTAATCGCACTCTCATCATCAAGCCTATTCATCGCTCCACACCTTCTAATCCTTCCACGAAGGCTTCTGACACGAATGAGTGTGAAGCATCCGTATCGAATAGTGTATAAGCAGGCTTGCCGCCGATGAAGACTATGCCTAGGGTGGTTAGATATTTTAGATATCTAGTTATGGTTTTCCTTCCTATTTCTAACAATTCTATATCCCCGAGTCTAGCTTTTTATGAAAGAAAGAACTTAAAATTCATGGCATACTTGTTATCACTTGCTCCGGGTTCCGAGGTTGAGCCAGATCTAGGGCATACTCTTGATCCCTATCCTGTCTGCGGTCTCCACCCTGGAATCCACGCCCTCGGCCACGACCTCGGCCTCCAAACTGCTGAGCAGGTGGTGCAGCCGGTGGTGCTAGTAGTGGTGCTCCCCTCATGGGGCAGTTTCTCTGGATATGCCCTACCTTATGACAGTTGTAGTACTCAGGCGAGGGATATGTCATACTCCCAGGTCTATGTATCTCCCGTATCTGGAGAGGTTGAGGTGCCATTACCACCGATTCACTCGACTCCTAACTCACCTCTTGACGAGGTTGGTCCTCTGCTCTTCTCCCATCTCTCCCATCAGCAATGCAGCCCCTTCGCTGATCAATTCTGGCTCCCAGCCCTGATCCTCCATTGGCGTCTTCCGGCCTCTAGTCGTGTGCCAATCTGCCTCAATACTCTTTGCCATCTCCAATATCCGAGGTATAGGCCCGTCGAATACGAACAAAAGAGACTCTCTCAGATCCTCTCACAGGCCCTTGTAGAATATCTTGGTGTATCCTGCCTCATCCAGCTGATAGGAGTCCGCAAACCATGCTGAATGATTGAACTCCGAGTGGTACTCCACCACCGTCTTGCTGCCCTTCCTCAACTATAGGAACCTGTCTTCTAACTCATCTCTTGCCGACTGTGGAATGAAGTGCTCCAATAATGCGGTCCTGAACTCCTCCCAAGTAATGTCAGCAACCTCCCTATCTGCAAATGTCGTGTCCAGTAGTGTCTTTCACCATCTCTTGGCATGGGACTCCAAGCAAGAGACCACCAATAGCACCCTCTCCTCCCATGGGCATCGTATCTCGGTCAGCATCTCGTACATGATGTCAAGCCACTCCTCTCTCCGTACAGCCGACTCTGTCCCCAAGTAAGATGGGGAAGAAAGTCCTCGGAAGATGCTCAACCAATTTGCCCCCCGGGTTTGGCTGCGGAACCGGAACCTGCTGGCCCCTGAAAGCCTCTAGAATGGCTGTCAGGGTCTGCCCCATCTCCAACTTATAAATGTAGTGGGAGCTGGGGGAGGTGGTGCAACATTTGGAGTTTGCTGGACTCCGCCCTGTGGTTTGGTATGTGCTGGAGGCTGCATAACAAAGACCATTGTAAGTAATTGACCCAAACCTAATTAAAAGTGAATGATTTATAGGTGATCCCCATATGGGCAAACCACTGCTTCCGCTGCTTAGTTTGTCCCCAAACTAAACTCATGCGGGGGTGACCCAGGGTTTGTGAACTGCTACTTTTTCGATCGAAGTCTGCTTTGATAACACTTATAAGACCCTTTTTTTAAAATACCACTGGGTCTTAGGCCCAGAACCGCCGTTTTGCGGTGACACCATCATGCCCTGGAAGATCGTCACTATAAAGCGCCGATCCTGCCGGCCATATCAATCACAGAATAATAGCAAAAGTATGAGAGTACATAAAATTAGAACTCTAACACATATCCACAAAATCACATATTAAGTAATAATCCTCAACGAAGGGAGAGTTCACAGCAATAATAATAAAAGTACTGGGAATTGGGCTCATGGCCGATACATCAAGTCCTCTCTACAAGTCACTCATTACGGAAGCGAATCTATAACAACTACCAGCGAACAGGACTCATAGTCCCAGCTGTCTGAACTCCGGTGCTAGACTGTCCCGTCTCCAAGCGTGCTGACCTCCGGGGCTGCACCTCCAAGTTTGGCTCCACGATCCCCTAAATTGATTTGGACTAAAAACCGTTAGTCTAAAGACTAAGTCCTATCATCCCCTACCCCTCCCCCATGGCTCCTAGGCACCGTGTGGAGAGGAGGAAAGGGAAGCTCTGAAGGTGGAGAATAAACAAAGCAGGTGACAGTGGAACTATTCTAGCATGAGTATATAAATAGAGCATGTATATATAAGTAGTAGTATATGAAAGGTGTGCAAACAGAAAATAAGAGATGAAAAAATTGGAGTAATAAAATTTTTTTATCCAAAAAGGTATCTATTACAAAGGTATAGCCTCCCTTTTATAGAATGGAGGAGATGATAGTGATTAGAATTAAGCAGTATGAGACTAAATAATTACAGGTGTAAGTAGCTTAACATGAAAACAAGCCGACCAGGCCGCACGGTTAGACAAATAGGCTAACCGCCCGGCCACCACAAGAAAGAGAGAACAAGCCGCCATAGGATACCTCCAGACCGCCCGGTCTCTAAGCCGCATGAGACAAACCATTAGACCGCATGGATACCAACAACAACAGTCCGGCACCCAAACCACAGGAGAGAAACCGACAAAAACCCTAGGTGATATGCACAAAGATCGGCGGCGGCGGCTTCCGTTTTTGGACAGAGAAAATGGGATTCAGAAAACTTAAGAATTTTTCTTGACTGCTTGTTAGGGTTAGTCGAATTTGACAAGACCTTATATAAGATCTCCCTAACGGGCATAATTAGCATTAATGATGTACACGTGGACCAATCATGTCACGGCATTTAAAAATCCCGTCGATTCTGGACTTAGCGAAATTCTGGAAAATTTGACTGAATTACTCGAGTGGAAGATAAGCTACTCGAGTACCAATGTAAGTACTCGAGTGGATAGAATCAGACAACTCGAGATGAATTTCTTGAGAAAATTCAGAACAGAACTTATAGATACTCGAGTGGAATAAAATTTTCTCGTGTACTAGAAGTGTTACACGAGAGGTGGAGAAGAACTACTTGAGCACTAGAAGTATTACTCGAGAGGTAGAAGAAGTACTCGAGTCAAATACTTAGCGAGTTTTTCTGGAAGATGAATTCTTGTTACTCGAGTACTGGATCTGGTCTACTCGAGAAGTAGAAAGACTACTCGAGTACATGAACAACTACTCTAGTGGAGTAAATACATCACGAGAATCTTCCTTCTGTAACTCGAGACAAAAGACTTATCTACTCAAATGGTTAACATGACTACTCGAGTAAAAGACTTGGAATATTTTTTGAGAGGAAAATCTGTTAACTCGAGAATAAGAAGGAGTCTACTTGAGTAATGGACTTGGCCACTCGAGAGCTATGTTCAGACTACTCGAGAGCCATTTCCCTTACTCGAGTACAGATAGACTTACTCAAGTATTTACTAAGTGCTAAACTCGAGTACAAACTTCTACTCGAGTGAAAGACTTAGAAAAATTTTCCTTCAAGAGAATTTTCCTTTCTTCAATAAAATCAGCAACACTTCTTTCTCCAATCAAACCTAGTGCTTGAAACATAAAGTGTATCCCAATAGAGAGGCTACACATGAGTTAACACCATGGATCACACAATGAGGGATTACAAGCAGGGTTGTATTCAAACACATAACTCAAACAACACATCAAATACAACTTAATTCATCTTAGTTCAAGGGTGACTTCATCAAATCTGGGTTATTGTGGATATGATACCCAACAATTTCCCCCTATTTGTAGAAGTCAGAACCCTCTACACTAAGGTGAATTATATAGACAAATAAGGAACTAGATATGCAGGATAGAAATCAAAGTAATAAGCATATGGATTAAAAGCAAAGTGTGGATTAACAAAATTAAGAATTATATAAATAAAATTGTCCAAAAGCCATTTCTACACAATTCTTATCCCCACTCTCATAACTCTCTTCATGCTTAGACTTGATGTTGTTGTTTATCCTTCTTCTCTTGTTGTCTCCTCTGATAACTGTAAGGTTTTGGATAATACTTGCAAGGCCTTGGAGGAGCAGCAGGGTTGTATCTTACATGTTCTCTATCATAAAGCCTTCTCTTGGTCATTGACTTCTCATACAAGTCCCATTCTTGGGGGCTGTAATGATCATGTCTATTTTCATTGAAGTCCAAGACTAACTTTAGAGTATCCAGAATATGTGACTTTGAAGTAGGAGACCAAATTTTTTCAAATTCTGGAGCTTTCGTTCCCTCTGAATTTGGAACTGGAATAGATCTATTGGCAAAGGCTCCATCAAAATATCTTCTCTTCTTTGTAATGTGAATTTCAGGAGGAGTTGAAGAAATATGTCTGCTAGATCAGCCTCCCAAACCTGAGCATAAGATTCTGGAGGAGGGCCTTCAAAGCCTTCAGGTCTTGGAGAGAAAGAAGGATGAGGAACTGGATCTGGAGCTAGTGTATTCAAATGATGAGGAATATTATTTGGATCAGCTTGAAAAGCAGGGAGTATATGGTTATGCATTCATACAGCTGTATCATAAGTGTGGAATTTTACACCTTGAATCTGACTCAGCACATCATCATGAATTTTTTTCATCTTTTCTTCCCAGAGTGTTTGCTTGTTGTTATATGATTTCTCTAAGTATTCCTTGACTAAATTCTCCCCCTTTCTGACTTCTACAGTCTGAGTATTTATAACATCTTCTTTGAAAGTCCCTACCACTTCACAGATCTTGAATGTGTGAGCTTGAGCATTCTTTTCTAGCTGTATCTGATTGTTGGAAACAGTAACAGCTTGATCAATGACATGACCAACACTAGTGATTGTGTGGTCCAGTGCTTTTCCACCAATCTTGAATAATTGTTTTAATTCATTAGTATGTATAACATCTTCTTTGAAAGTCCCTACCACTTCACAGATCTTGAATGTGTGAGCTTGAGCATTCTTTTCTAGCTGTATCTGATTGTTGGCAACAATAACAGCTTAATGTGTTGAAATTTGTGAAGTGGAAGTGGTTGACGGAAGAGGCCGGGCGGCCTGGGCGGACAGCTTTGGCGGACTAGGAGGACTGGGCGGACTGTGATGTGCGGCCTGGTGGAAGGTCTAGTGGAAGCCGGTTGTTCTTCTGAGCGGGTTGCACGGGTGAAGTCTGCGGACTATGCGGCCTGGTGTCTGCGGATAGGGCGTTTGCTGATTGGCTTTGCCAAGGAGCAGCCTGAGCGGATAGAGGCTTACGGACTGGTGCTTGCTCAGTGGCCGTGGTGCAAGCTTGTGCTGATAGGCGGTTTGGCTCATGTTCGCAGGAAGCTTGCGGACTGGCGTGTCCGCGGTTTGGGCTGTTGCGGACTGGGCTTAGAGCTTGGCTGAGGCCTTGTCGAGCTCTGGTGGCACAGCAGTTGTTTTGCTGTGGAGGTCGTTGGCGGACTGGTTTTGGAGTCCGGGAGATGGCTGCTACGATGGGGCAGGAGTGCGAGGAGTTTGCAGACTGCTGGCGGTCTGTGCTTTGGTGTTTGGCGGATGGGTGTTTGCGTCCGCCATGCTCGTATTGGCCTTTGATGGCTTTTGGACTTGGTCACACTCTGTGCCAAAATCATGGTGTCCGTCGTATCCGCCAAGTCCGCTGTGATCGGGGCGGACTGTTGCTATACTGCCTTTGGTCGTGGACTTGTGGCGGATTGAGGTGGGAGTCTTGCAGACTGCCTCGGGTTTGTGCGGACAGCCATTGAAGGGGGTTGCTGTCCTGTAGTGGTAGGAAGCTTTGCGGGCTGATGCTTGTCCGCATAGCTTGGGCGGACTGGAGAGGGTTCGCCAATGTTGCCTTGCTCCTGGCGGTTTTCCTTGGTATCCGGCTATGTCCTTGAGACTCGGCAGACGGTGTTTTGCTATCGTGCAGGCTAGGGCGGTGTCGCTATCTCTAGGGCGGTGACCACACTCCTTACTCGCCTATAAATAGGACCCCCTGGCACATCTACAGTAACTTGAGTGAACAGTAAGTTGGGTTGAGCAAGGAGCTGCGGTCTGAGTTTGTCTGTCCGCACGGGATTGTTTAGTGCTGACGTTTGCTGTGTGCAGGTCGCGCGGATAACTTCAAGGAGCCAGGAGTTTGGCTTTGACTTCGGTCAAGTACTTGGAAGTGTGCGGTCTCTGTGCAGATTCAGCAGGAGGTCGCTCTGCGGCTTGTCAGCTCTGTTTCATCTTTACCAGCTTATTAACCTGTCCGCCGGCTTCAGGCGGGTAGGGGGTGTTCCTTAGTTCAGCTTCAGCAGGAGACGAATAACGGTGTGTCCGTGCGGCCTCATGACTTCGACGGACTCCGTGGCTATTTGGCGGATTGCAGCTTAAGTTCGGGCAATCTCAGCGGACTCGGCGACCTCGACGACCTCGGCGCTCTCAGTGGACTCCGTGTGCTTCCGCAGGCTTGGTTTATGGTGCATTATTTTTACAGCTATTATAATAGCGAAATCATGTCTCGCTATGTATGCCTCGTGTTGTAAAGAAGTGAATGAATAAAAGACCTGCTTGTGCTTCCATTGTTTGTTGGGATTAACCTTTGTTCCTCTGTTTTCCGCTGGTTCAACGTGAGAACTGGGTAGTTCGAAGATATTAATTTGGCGTTTGGGCTACCTTGCTGACCACGTTGAGAAAATTTAACATGGTATCAGAGCCAGGTTCAGTTGCGTGAGCGGAAGTCAGCCAGTGTTGGTACTCAGTGATTGAGTGGTGATCAACCTGTGTTGTTGCTCGGAGCTTCTGAAGGTTGCCAACAGGGTGTTGCAATGGAAGGGGCTTTGCAAGAGGTCTGGGAATTGAACTCTTAACGCCGACTAACTTCAAGAAGTGGAAGTCATGCATGAAGAGTTATCTTCTTGGCGAGGAGCTGTGGGAAGTCGTCGGTGGTGACGACAGGTAGGAAGTCACCGCTGCTTTCGGTACTGCTGAGCAGGTTAGGCTCTAGAGAAGAACAAATGCTAAGGCAGCGTTCATTCTGAAGAGAGCGTGTCTCCGGAACTGTTTGATCACATTGTTGGATGTGAGTCGGCTGCTGATATTTGGACAATCATTGATGAGTTGTTCAAAAGGAAGAATGTGGCACGGCTTCAGTTCCTGGAGAATGAGTTGGCCAGGGCAACTCAGGGAGACCTTTCCATCTCCAAGTACTTCTTAAAGATCAAGAGCTTGTGTGCTGAGATGTCAGCACTGGATCTGTGATGAGCTATCTCTGAGGCAAAGATGAAAAGACACATTATCCGCAGCTTGCGGAAGGAGTATGTGGCTTTTGTGACATCTGTTCAAGGGTGGGCTACTCAGCCGTCTTTGCTGGAGCTGGAGAATCTGCTTGCATCGTAAGAGAGCTTGGCAAGGCAGATGGCTGGAGTGAACCTGAATCAGGAAGGCAGCGAAGCTCTCTTCTCAGGCAAGAAGAAAGGATGGGAAGGGAAGAAGAAGGTGCAGGGCGTTGGTGAGAAGGAGACTTCAACTTCATATCACCGGAGAGGAACAATGCTCCTAAGGACTGGAAGAAGAACTTGAAGTGTCACCGGCGGTGTGGTGTCATCGCGAGGGCACTTCAAGCGGGACTACAAGGTCAAACTGCAGCTGGTGGCATGCTGCGGGAAGGAGGAAGCATGCTCCGAGAAGCAAAGAAGCAGAATGGAGCGGGCGCTTTTAAG